>JAIFZK010000003.1:22527500-22537500 GCA_027481765.1 Tenualosa thibaudeaui
AAAACATCAGTTCATACTTCTCACACCAAAGCAAAGGGTGTGTATATACTTGTGCTGTCTATGTGAATGTGTTAATGCATGTGATTAATGTAAACATTTTAAGGCCTTAATTTTTTTAATGTAAATTTATCATGCAGACGTGTACGTCACACTACCCGCTGGCACCCACTTCATTTTGGCTTTGACACACAACTGACATAAATGCGGTCGGCACAGACAGTCTGCAGCTGCTGCAAACTACTGCCTAACTTGTGGTAAACAGAGTCTTTGGTCTCTTTTCTCTTTTAAGGTAACGTAAAGTACACAAGTCACTATGCAGAAGTTCAATATGCTCATGACCAGTTCAAAGACAGCTGTTTATCTGAAGGTTGACTGCAACTCAGCTGCGCACTGACATGAGATGGCAAAGTAGACTACAGTAGCATAGTCTCTACTTCTTGTTAAGATTTCGAGAGCTCTGTCTGGGTGTGAAAGAGTTTCTCTCTGACATTATTCGCTGAATACAAGCAGCATAATGTAATATGAAGAGCTGACAGACATGGTGAATGAGAGTGCAAGGGAAAGGCCAAACTACATTAGATTTAGTATAGCACTATAGCACTAGTATATACTAAAGACTAGTATATACTAAAGACTTGCAGAGCTGGTCTTAAATGAGGATATTCATTTAGATTATAAATTAGGATGTCAACTTGGGTTTTTAGGCACAGCTTTTCTGATCATATGTTGTTGTTTTAAAGCAAATTCATTGAATACAGCTAAGCACATTTAAAACTGTTTTTTTGTATGTTTGAGGTTATGTTTTTAAAATATTTACACTGAGTCACAACAACATTCTGAAATCCCCCTAAACAAGTAGTTGACTTTGTCTTGAATCTTGAGTTCCGTTTTGTCTTATGTCTTATTCATGAACTGCAGAGATGGCACAGGTATTTATTTTTTCATGTTCCTAATGCCTCTCTCTCTCCCTCTCTCTCTCCTTCTGTCCCTCTCTCTCTATCCCCTCTCTCTCTCACACATGCACGCATACAAAAGCACACACGCATATTCAGAGAAGAAAATATTTCCTCTCTCTCTGAACTTCTGTCAGCACACACACATACACACACACACTTTGCTTAGGAAATAAAACACATACAACATAACCTTTTTGTGACCGGATGCCTTCTGGCTCTAAAGCTCTAAATGTGGAGGGAGGACAGGCAAGCTTACAATATTTGTAGTCACATACACATGCACACACACACACACACACACACACACATACACACACACATTCATATACACACACACACATCTAACAGCTCTGGCGGGATTGGACAGCTCTAAGCAATTTCATACACCTACACACACAAACCACTGTATGATGGGAAAGAGGACAAAATATGCACACACACACACACACACGCACACACACACATTACTACTACTTACATTTCTATAGCACCTTTTAAGACACCCAAAACAGTCCACAGTGGTAAGTGGTACCTCACTAAAAACCACCAATGTATACACACACACACACACACACACACACACACACATTACTACTACTTACCTTTCTATAGCACCTTTTAAGACACCCAAAACAGTCCACAGTGGTAAGTGGTACCTCACTAAACACCACCAATGTATACACACACACACACACACACACACACACACCCGTACCTCTGTGTGGTTGGAGAAGCCAGTTCTGGGTACTTGCTAGTGCTGGTCCTCCTGAGGCCCTGGACCTTGGTGAGCGAGTCGCCTCCAGTGTCCCCCTGCAGCTCTGCCTTCAGCCCCACACTCTCCAGCAGGTCAGCCTTGGCCTTGGCCCGCTCCTTCTCCTTCTCTCGGTCCGTCTGGTTCACCGGCCCGCCGCCACCACCACCTCCGCTGGTGCTGCTGCTGCGGGCCTTGGGGCCCCCCCGGCCCGCCGACCCCGCGCCCAGCATGGGGGACGAGGGCATGGGCTTGAGGGGCAGCAGGCCGGAGTCGAGGGCGCCACTGATGGGTCGCGAGGAGGGCCGCTGGCCCGTCAGACTCATGGCGCTGGACTTGGCGGGCCGCGGCAGGCTGCGGTACTGGATGCTGTTGCGGGCACTTGGCGCCATGAAGCCCTGCTCGTGGCAGCTGGAGGCATCAAAGCTGTTCTTGCGGCCACCCGTGCCCGCCGCCAGGCCGCCCACAGGCTTGATGGGGATGCCCGAGGACTTGGGCATCTTGCCTACGGTGGCCGAGCCGCTGGAGATGGTGGCGCCCCCTGCTGTGAGCACGGTGGCGGTGCCAGTGGCCGGCGTGGGCTTCTTATAGCCGAAGGAACCCCCGGCCGAGGGCTTCGTCAGCCCTGAGGGGGGCTTACGGTGTTCGCCGCGATCTCGCCCCGCGTCTGAGCACGACCGCTGCAGACTGCTCCCCTTCACTGCCATCTTGGCCTTATCTAAGGCCTTGGAGTCGCCCTTGGGAGCTGCTGAGAAACACAGGCACAGAGGGTGGGAAAGAAAACAGTTGATTTCGACATCAGATTCCAGTCCATGAGAGTCAAATTTATCATATGATTTAGCATCCAGGATTACATCTCAGGAACACACGTGGGTGTGTGGGTGTGTGGGTGTGCTGGAATGCATGCCTGTTAAGGTTAAAGTGGGTACTTATGGAAATGTCTTTCCGTAAGGTTTATGTTTGAATGTCTCCCTGTGGACTGCAGTGTTTTATGGAACAAGTGAGGGGGGTGGGCTGCTTAATGCGGTCAGCTTAGACTGCATGGTGAGGGCATCAGGGGTTTGGCTTACTCGTCTCGCCTCGAGTGGTGTGTGTGTGTGTGTGTGTGTGTGTGTGTGTGTGTGTGTGTACATCTGTGTTTCTGATTCAACCCTCTGTGTAATTAGTCAGTGCTGAGAGAAAGAACTACTCCACGTGAGTCAGTCAAACACACACTCTGGCCAACCATTGGGGCACTGAGACAGCTGGATGGATGACATCAACACGGCGGAACGTCTCCCCCCTGGACGGTTCTCATGGTGAAGAGAGGAACAGAGAACAGAGAACCTCCACGCTTAAAAGCCTGGCCTCTTTGGTCTGGAGGTATGCGATGGGCCTTATCAAAGCCACGGTAGAAATGTAAACTCATGAGCCATCTGTATTTACTTAGAGATGTTTAAATAGCACACACACTGAGACTGATTCACACTGATACTCGCCTGACGAGTCCGCGGACAGTGGATTCACAGTGTCTCTGTGCTGATGGTACCCTGACGTTCCCGAACCAAAACAAGGGACAGCATCTAGCATTCCCACTCAAACAAGAACACCAACTCTTTCAAGATGTCAGTCTGTGCCCCATAATCTCCCCTGCCCTCCACTCCATATCTGCCTTCAAACTTCTCCCAACATGCTGCACAAAGTTTGGCTCAGCTTTCCTCCACATCACTCAAATCCAAAATAAAAACAACAGACGGCACTTTTAATGGTTCAGACATGAGCGGTGTAAACTGGCCCTGCTTAGCGAGGCTGAGCCCAAATAAGATTCATAGCCAAGCGAATAGGGGTGTGTATGTATACATGTGTGTGGGTGTGTATGTCTGTGAGAGTGTGTATGTGTGTGTGTGTGTGTGTGTGTGTTTGGTCCACCCAACGCGTCACCCCATGACTCATACTGTCAGAGTATTCCATGTGGCTGTGATCAAGACACAAACTCCATCACACAATCGTGTCAGAGGCGTGACATGGGCTCTCTGAAGACCCCCAGGGAACACTGAAGAAGAAGGGGGACAGATGGAGAGGAGGAGGAGAAGAAGAAGAAGAAGAAGAAGAAAGAAACAAACAAAAAGAAGTCAAGGAAAAAGAGAAACAGGGAGAACGAGGGCACTAGAACACTGTCAGCATCTCTCAGGAATCAGCTGATGTTGGACAGGCATCTGGACTCCATCTGAGATCCCAGCTGGGTGAGTGCTCTGATGAACTCAAGAGAAAAAAAGGCTCCTTGAAGGAAAAATAATGTCCTAATGGACTTGCCGTACATGATGCCAGAACACATATCATATCCTGGTCAAAATCAGCCGAACAGGCGATAAGACTACAAGTCTAATCTCCAGCAGGGCCAAAACACACACCATCAGCTTGCCTGAGACCATGGATCCTGTAACTGGAGCACTTGTACTGCACTTACTCTAAAGGAATAATTAGCCCACCAAACAAAAATACATTGGCAACACCCAAAGACAACAAGAGCAAAGGGAACCGGGGCCGTTGCAACATATGCTCAGTTGTTGGGTCAAGAATTTCTTGATTACCAAACTGTTCTTCCACACCCACACATGCACACAAAGACACATACACAAATACAATTAGACACACACACACACAATTGCACCCACAGATACACACACATTCACACAAATTCAGGCAGACATAAATACAGACAAGTACACTCACCCACACACACATTATGGTGCACACACACACACACACACACACACACACACACACACACACACACATACACACACACACACTAATCCATCCTTGTCTCGTATATAACAAAATTATAAAAACAACTCTCCAGTGTGCGTCTGCTTTTTATACACAAGATCAGTTACACACACACACACACACACACACTCACAAACACACAGACACATCCACCCTTGGCTCATATTATAACAATACTCTCCAGTGTGGGTCTGCTTTCACACACAAGGTCAGTCAGACACATACACACACACAAACAAACACACACATACACACACAGGCCACACACAGGTCTTTGAAATGTGGCTATGATACCAGATAGAGTATTGATCTGACAGTAATGCTGCATTTCTGACATTTCAATGGTATTCTGGCATGCACCTCTGAAAGGTTACTGAAATATCACCACAGCTTTGGGGTGTGTGGGTTAACCACCATGACACGTGGGCCATGAGACCAGTCCAGATAAAGCCCCACTCCCCACGACACACATTACTTCCCATTATAGTCAGTAGAGATGGAGAACAACTAGATGGTCACACATCTGCACATGATAAGCTCGTCTCCATGTGTTCCCCAGCACCCTCCAGAGTTCCAGAATGAGAAGGAGAATGAGAGAATGAGTCTTCTGTCTGATAGCAGTGGGAATGGAGGAGCTTGGAAATATCTCAGGGACAGAGGAACATGGGCTCTATATTGCTTAGGCGCCAACAGGAGGACAGAGAAGGCTGAAAAAAAAAAAAAACAGGAAACTAACAGAGCGTTTAAGCCCACACCCCAACAACAGCTCAGGCAAAGGAGAGAAAGAGAGAGAGAGTGACAAGGAGAGAGAGAGAGAGAGAAAGAGAGAGAGAGGGAGAGAGAGAGGAAGGACAAAGAGACAAAGAGACGGGAAAGACTGGAGAGAAAGAAGGAGAGAGGTAGAGGGAAAGAAAGAAACATGTTTAGATAAGGAGAGCTCAATGAAAGACAGGCATGGGAGAGGCCAGGAGCCAAGATCAAGCAGAGATGTTGACTTGTCTGTGTTTTGAAGTCTCTCAAAGAGCCTTATCGGCCCACATCCAACTGCATTCATACATACAGCAAGGCAAACAGAGAGACAAGCTGAGAGAGAGGGGGAGAGAGAGCAAGAAACAGAAAGACAGAGAGAGAGAGAGAGAAAGAGAGGGAGAGAGAGAGAAAGAGAGAGAGATGCTGATGATGTGTCTGTCTGTGTTTTGAAAGCTCAGTAAGCTTTATCAGCCCACGTTCAAATGGCATGTCCACAGCCAGATTTAGTCTTCACTTCCCCTCAACACAGGGTTAGGAGAAGGCCTGTGTGTGTGTGTGTGCGTGTGTGTGTGGCTTGCTTTGCCATGACTGGTTGTATTTCTCTCTCAGTGGGTTTACAGACAAGTGTTGGATGCCGTAGAAAGTAGCTAAATTATGGCATAACACAATTCATTGTATCGAAATTGTGTCAGTTGACAGTTACATCCCTATTTAAATTATTTAAATGTGTATCTGAGTGTATGTGTGTGTGTGTGTGTATGTGTGTGTGTGAGACATGAAGTTCAAGAGTCTGGGTTCATGAGTCTATGGGAGTTCAAAGTGTTGAGTGTTTATATTCTGTATAAGTTTCTGCTGGAAATGGTTCTGAGCTGGCCTGAGACTGCACTCACACACACACACACACACACACACACACACACACACACACACACACACACACACACACACACACACACACACACACACACACAGGCAGCCTTTAACTCAAGATATCACCAAATAATTCAGCACTTCAGGACAGCATATCCGTCAGCATTAAGTTCTACTGGAACAGCATGATCATACAGTCTGCTCAGTCTGACCCTCAGAAAAATAATAATAACATAAAACAGCATTCGGCACAGCTGTAGTTTATACCTCTCTTTCTTGGCAGCATTCCTCTCCCTCTCCTGCAGCAGCGGTAGTGTGTGTGTATGTGTGTGTGTGTGTGTGTGTGTGTGTGTGTGTATGTGTGTGTATCTGGTCATGACTCCTCATGGTCCTGGGGGGACTATAATGGCCCTGATGGCACCTTGCTGATGGCACACTGTCTGGTCTATTTCAGGCTTGGCTGCACTTTATGAGGCCTCTGACCGTCTGCCCTCTGAGGACACACAGCACTGCTCAGTACTTAGGACATATCACCTACACTCACACACATCGCCTACACTCAAATATTACCTACACTCACACACATCGCCTACACTCTCAAACACTGCCTACACTCACTCACACACATCACCTACACTCTCAAACATTACGTACACTCACACACATCACCTACACTCATACGTCTTCACCAGCTATTGAGTCACATCATGTTGTCAACTTTTTACTAAAATCTAGGTGCATTACAGGTCCACTAACAATGACTGTGTCTACAGGAACTTTACACTTAACTTAATATAAACATTGATATATGGTTGACTTTCCTCAAATTACACATTGCTTTGATTTAACAAGACTGGGTTACGGTTCCTTCTCACTTGCTGATGTCAGTTTTGTTTTCCTGCAACCCAATTAGTTAGCATTCACTGCCATTTCACAAATATTGATTGTTTCACATTGAATTTCTCCTTTAAGTCCTTGAGGGTTCAGGGCTTAGTGCTTAGGGGGCGTTGCGATCAGTGTGCTCTCCTTACCTTGAGCAACCTTAAGCACGCTCTGGGAGGTGTGTGTGATGGGGGAGGTGACCCCCACGGGTGGGTTGCGTCCCTTCTTGAAGCTCCCCGGCTGGCCCAGGCTCTGGGGCTTCCTCACGTCCTTCCCAGTCTTCTCCTGACCAGCGCCCTCTAGTGGCCGGCTCTTCTTCCAGCGGCTCGACACCTCCGTCTTCAGGCTGCCCGTGTCGTAGACCCCGGCACCGTCCATCTTGTGCACCCCCTTGCCCTCTTCACTGTACCAGGCCAGTCCACTCTCCACCAGCGACCGCTTCTCAGCGTCCGTGCGCAGCTGTAGAGGAGAGGGAGACAAGAGTTACACACACACACACACACACACACACTTTATTTCTCAAATACACACACATATGCTCTCTCTCTCTCTCTCACACACACACACAGACACACACCACTCTCTCCCAGACACTGCATTTTAGTGTCTGTACACATCTAGGGAGGGGAAGACCCGACAACACATACACACACACACACACACACACACACACACACACACACATTACTCTCTTCCAAAAATCTTTTCTCAGAATCCAAATGAAACTGGGGTGGAGACACACACACACATACACACACACAGACCACACACACACACACACACAATTCTCAGTCAGAGACTGTTTCTCCTCATCTGTATGGCTTGAACATGCATGTATTTGACTAACTGAAGTGTTACATCTGAGGCACAACATGCATTCACAGTCGTTTTTGGTGCTTTTATAGTCCAATTGTGGGGCAACAGATTTCATGCCATGTAAAATGTTGGGTTTAACAGGAGGTTTCTTTTTCAAATGACACACACACAAACACCACCACATTACTGAGTGCTTCTTTTCAGTTGAACAAAGCCAGCATAACACACACACACACACACACACACACACAAACACACATGCGCACACACGCATGCAACAAAGAACCAACCAAAATCTGAACACACACACACAACCTTCAGCTCTTTGTCATCGTGTTATCTGGGAGTGAAACACAGACCCTCTTATCAAAGCTCCATCAGACTGTCTGCATGCAATATGAAAACACACATCGCTCTTGCTCACACACACACACACAAACTTAAAGCGAGCATGATATAGAACAAAAAGCAGGGTAGGAATATGTGTATGCTGTGTGTGTGTGTGTGTGCATGTTCTGGTCATGGCTTGAGAATGTGAATATAAAGATGACCAGCCCTGAGTCCTCCTACAGACTATGTCCTACCTAACTGGCCACCTGCCTTATATATTCTGTTTGGCTTTGCAGTCTCACAGCTGAGTGCATTTCTGAGGTGCCTTGCATTCAAACACTCAGGAAATGAGCAAACATGACCTCCTCCTTCACTGTCTCCAGTCCACTAAGGTTGCATGAGATCCCTGCCTGAGGGATGGTCAGAGTTCCTGTAAGACACTGACCACAGACGCTTACGCAACTCTCTCTATGTGGTGTCCACACACACACACACACACACACACACAAACGCACACAGACACCTCTACTGATATATGCACACACCTACACACAGGCACCCTCAACCATACAAACACACCCACCTACTGACACTCACAAAGACACACACACACACACACACACACACACAAACAGCCTCCTCCTCTGTCCCCTCATTGATTTTCAAATTTCATCCAGCAGAGTTATGTGAGGCCGTATGTTTATGAGCAGACGGGGTCAAGCCCTGGCCTCGAGTCCTCCTTCCCGTAAGGCACGGGGGGACTGTGGTGGACACCACCACCAGCAACACCCACAGCTACTCAGATGCACCATCCGTGCTGATTATTAGACTCAAACTACAACCACAACAGAAGTAGACGGGGCAGAATTCTCCAGCTCCTGTGCTGAAAGAAAAGGCTGGCATAGATCAGAGCATTAGTATTAGCTGTGTTTCCTTGGCTTTGTTAGCATTAGCTGTGTTTCCTTGGCTTCGTTAGCTGTGTTTTCTTATTTGTCCCTAGTTGGGTCAAATATTCTGGATCCTTTTTCTAACGACTGCACTCGGTGAGGTGAGCAACAAGGATGTGGGTTGACTTACACCGGATGTCTCCTTTAAGAGTTCGCCTCATAAGGCCAGAGATCTGCTCTGTTCTTTTCGCCTTGCCTTTGTCTACACAAGCAGAATGAGGAAAAAAGGGCAATTTTCTCCAGAAGAGATAGATTTACCCTGGCCCACGCTCTGTTAGCTTGGAGAGGGGGAAAACAAGCGAGGGCCTAATTTAGGCACAGCACTGGCACGCTGGGCTAGAGAACTCCAGGCCAATGCCATGGTAAACATGGGCCAGACTCCATTCCTAATACAATACAGCTCCTATGGTGGGTCTGATAATCCAGCAACAGGACAAAGTCAGACAGAGGGGTGTGCTGAAGATCTCTAGGATGGTCATTTTTACATTATCATCACCAGTTTGCAAAAATGCTTCATCTATGAGGTTGATACTTAGGGGAGGGCTGTAATGTTTTTTTTCCACCCTCAATCTGCTTTTTCATGAAATCAGAATCTAATTCTGATTTATGATTAAGTAAGTAACTACACTGTTGCTTTATATTTTATTTTACAAAACACTGACCTGAAGTTTATGCATGGTGTAGCTAAAATGACTGTGATACGCAGATCAGACTTGCATATACTCTGAGAAATCAGAAGTGTCCTTGTCAGCTTCACTTTTACTAATTTGGGTTTTGCCAGAAAAATGAAGGCTTAACGAGTGTCGGTAATGGCAACTGAACAGAGCCATTTGAGTGTTGACATCTCTGCACTAATGCACAGGGTTGCCAAATATCCTCTAAATTCTCTGCCAGGAGGAAATCTCTCCAAATAAATAATCTCAGCAGAC
>JAIFZK010000003.1:22542500-22555000 GCA_027481765.1 Tenualosa thibaudeaui
AAAAGTGTGTTTGTGTGTGTGTGTGTGTGTGTGTGTGTGTGTGACAAGAGAGAAAAGTAGCCAGTCTAATAAAGCCTGGACCACAAACCCAAACAGGCAGAGAGCAATGAAAGGAAGCTTAACTGAGCACAGACACACACTGTGTTAAAGATGCTGCTACCATCATGTTAGTATTGCGTGTAGAGAAAGTGTGAATCATTGGTGGGGTGTATGTGTGTGTATGTGTATGTGTGTGTGTGTCCGTGAGTGAGACTCTTTTGACAGTGGCATTTAAGGGGCAATGGATGAGTGTGTGTGTGTGTGAGTGGGTTTTGACTCTGGCGTCAGGGGCAATCTCATCTTGCGAGGAGCAGCGAGGACAGAATTGTCCTGACAGCTGCCCTTGAAAAGCTGAGGCTTTACACTGCCAGTCTGCCCAACCTGGCACACTCGCCCCCTTCCACTGGGCATCAAGATGAGACACAACAGGGGAGAACCCCCACCCCCACCCCCCCAAAATTAAAGATCCCTGATTACTTTGCTTAAACCCTCTCTACCCATCCCCCAATGAACAAAGTGTCCCCCACACCCCTTGGTAAAAAAGGGAATATGAGACATATTTGCTTGTATTGTGTCAGGCAAATACAATACTCCTCAGCTTTATGTGTCTGAACACCCCTCTAACTCGGGCTGTTTGAGTCTGTCTGTATGACTCCGTCTCTCTGTCTCCCCTCCCTGCCTGATAAAGTGGGTTAATGCCATGCAGGCGTGACAGGATGACGCTACACAGTGCACGAGTTCAGCACGGGACACTGCAAAGGAAAATAGACACTCACCACAAGTCACGCAAACACATTCACGTCTGTTTTAATACAGCAACCGCACCCGGAGGCATGAATTACTCGACCAAAGCTGTAGGAGTCTGCAGTGACTTTTAGAAGAAGTATCCTTTCAAACTAGGCATGTATCACCCAATTAATTACAAGTATAATTCCTGTTTTATATTATTACAGGGGTGGATGTTTATGAACTCGTAATAGTTAATTGAGAGGTGCAGAGTTTCATTGCTTAATTATGTGCTATAATGATGAATATTGTACAGAATGTGCTTACTTAGAGAATCCAGACTCACATATATATGAAAGACCTTCCTCTGCATCAAGTTTTTGACTGCTTGAAGACTCAATACCATGACAATAAACAATTAAATATGTTTATGGTTATGGTTACTTAGCCAACGCTTTTGTCCAAAGTGACAAATTTCAAATAAGCTTTGACATTTTTCAATTAAGCTAAGCTAAGTAAGTTTTATAGTGTACATGAATAAATAAGGAAAACTTGATATTTGCTCTGTTTCTGTGTCTGTCAGTGCACTAAATTAGGAAACTGATATTAAATGAGTCAAAAGTGTCCCTGAGTCTCAGTAGCATCTGCTGGCTAAATGTGTGCTAATGACTTAAAGAACCCCGCTAATGCTAGCTTGGGACACAAGACATAGCATTACAGAGCTGCTCACACTTCCTGACATGAGGCAAGAGACACCCAGACGAAGAGTGTGAGGACACAGCAGCCATCTGCCATCTCCCTGAACAGGGACACCACCAATACACATCAGCACTGAGGAGAGAGAGAGAGATAGAGAGAAAGAAAGAGAGAGAGAGAGGAGGGGAGGAAAGAGGACAGGAGAGACAAGATGATAGGAAAGAGAGAGAAAGGAGAAGAAGAGAGGAAGAGAGAGAGAAAGGAGGGGAGGAAAGAAGAGTGGAAGAGAAGAGACTGAAGAAGTTACATTGAGAGGATGAGATGAGAAGATTCTGTCAAGCACTCCTGAGGTCCTCGTGTTGGACACACGCCTGAGGTCCTCATGTCAGAAACACTCCTGAGGTCCTCGTGTTGGACACACTTTGCTGAAGACCTCATGTCTGTTGCTGCTGCTGCTGGTGGTGTGAAGCAGGAAAAGCAGACGGTTGGCCTGTGCCTGACTCATTTTGCCAGCATTAATAACTACTTTCGCCTAGATTTACGGTAAATGGGGAAACGATTCTACCACACTTTTCCAGCTCCGCGTGGTTTCAACCTGAGGCATGCGGATCCTTCAGTGGGAGTTCCGTCATGACATGGAAAGAGTCCGGCTGCATTCTCAGCATCTCTGGACACAGCCAGAAGTGTGTGTGTGCCACAAACACATGCATTAAAACACACACACACACACACACACACACACACACACACACACACACACACACACACACACACACACACACCACAGATGAGGGTTCTAATCAGTCTAATTACCGTGCACTTACACAAACTTCAGCAGTGAGGAAACTCAGCTGCACCTAATATACTGTACAGGAGCTCCAGCTACCAGTTCAAACATCCATCCTGTATGCTGCTCCTGGTCTAGACATAACAAAGGATATTCACAATTCTAATTCTTATTCCACTCTTGCTCTCGAAGGCCAGGGTGGAAAAAAAAACATCTTCTGTTTAGAGCTGACCATCTCAAACACTGATGAACTGTGCAGAATTTTGAGCTGGGCAGTAATGTTTTTTTTTTTTTTTTGGTTTGGTGATCCTGGTCATGTTGTTTCTCTTGTACTTGGCAACTGCAGGTAGTAATCAGTTTTATGCAAACACACTGACGACCCACAATGCATGGTGGGAAAGACACTACACAGTGTGTATTTCTCTGTATCTCTCTCTCTCTCTCTCTCTCTTTCAACGTGTCTGACACTTTGTTATTCTGTTTAGTTTGATCTTTTTCATTTTCTCTCTCTCTACCTCTTGTCTTTCTTTTCTCTCTCTCTCTTTCTCCATCCCTTCCTCTCTCCGCTATGTTCTTCCTCTGTGTGGAGCAGAGCTGAAATTACCCTGTGGTTGCTATCCTCGGCACAAGGCCCCAGACATGGGAAAGCAAACTCCTCTTGCCAAATCCTGCAGGGTTAAAATGGCCCGCTGACCCTGGCAGAGGACAAGTTAAGGAGTGAGTCATTTGCCCTAATCACAGGTTAGCGAGCGGCTCCAAACGAGCGCCCGGGACCAGGCCTCTGCCACCGGCCCTCGGCGAGGACAAAAGAATCTCTCAGTGATCGATTTCTGCTCCTGGCTCGGCGCCGCCACGAAGCATGCCGCTTTGAATCCAGAATGTGCTGAATGCGACACGTCAGCATGTCATCCGTGAGGAACACAGAGAAGAGCGGCGCTCAATGGCGCTCCGCTTGGCGACTGCAAGCCGCAGTGGGACGCGTCTCCGCTGTCGTGTGCTTTACAAATCCCCATAGCACTTCACAAATAACAGCCTTGCTGTGTGCTGGGCTGGGAATGCTCTGAACAGGGAGGAATCTGCCTGCATCTTACATTATATACACCAAGCTGAATTGGTTTTGCATCCAGAATAATCCTTTGTGGTTGAGGCCATAAAGCCATGTATTGTTGTACTGCTCTGCGAGGCTACAGGCACACCCCACTGCAGTAGGCTAGCCAAAACATTAGCATTCTAGAGCTCTAGTTGGATTCATGGATGGATTCATAGTCTTCATAGTCTAACAACTGTTAAGGAACTGATCTGACTGAGTCCGACCCACATCCACTGAATCTGGGAGGAGTTAGAGATGTTGTCAACTGAGAATGAACAAGGTCTCTGAAATGTTCACCAAATTGCATCCAATAATATATCTTTTGGAAGGTGGAATGACACTGTAAACATACTGAGTGAAAGCTGTAAAGTGATCTGTGACATGGCATTCTCACTACATGACTGCAGAGAGGCACAATAATGACAACACAGTCTGGTCCATACACAGTAAACACAGTAAAAATGACCTGATTTCACATTCACATTTAAAAAACAAAAATAAATCAAGATGTAATTAAAACTCAGCAAATAATTAGAGGGAAGGGAGCTGCTGAAGGTTTGGACACTGAACAGGACTTCTGCAACACACTGTGATGTTAACATGTGGCACACACATGTACACTCCCTCATCCTCCCACAATGCACTTCGGTGAGTAACTGACCAACCGCAGCGGCAGCAGGCCTGGCTAAAACAACTTTTACTGTCCTCCATGAGAAAACACAGGTGCTGCTATCACACCGGTGCAGCAACCAGCCCAGACCACACACTCAAACAGGAAGTTGAGTTAATGTACTCTCACACACCATACTCAAACACATTCTCATTATTCACGCTCTTCTACAGCCGGCAGATTCACAGGGCGGCTTGTGCGTGGGCTGGATCTGACACTGAGGCTTCCCATCTATGGGAGGAATTTGGATGATAATTGTGGGCGCTCTCTGTGGTGTGATGGGCTATTAGATTTGGCAGCTCTCTCTGGGGGTTACTGGGGGCAGTCAGCGAGACTCTCTCTGAGGTGTGGCGGTGCACCACACATCTGACCCCAACCCCCAACCCACCCCCGTACCCCCTCTCATGCTCCCACGAGCATCGATCCCCCAAATCCATTCACAGAGACCCAGGGCATTATGACCACAGCCTAACCCAAAGAAATCAGCTTCCAGACAGACCACAGCACAACTCAGGCCACCAGTCTGAACACTGGATTATACAGAAGGCCCTGGAGGATATTTTTATGGCACTGGTTGATGTGAGGTATTTGGTGGGTGAGCGATAAGATTTGACTTCTTGCATTTGATTTCTTTGTTTACACTGTATGTAGTTTCATTAAAAAAAGAACGCAGTCTCACAGTATGCTTCTGTGCCCAAGGCTACAACCACAACTGTAGCAAAGAGAACCTGACCTCAAGGGTGGGCACACACCTTCCTAATGGTTGTACTGGAGAAGAAAAGAAGAAGTGAAGAGAGAAGGATGAAGAAAGAGGGATTGCTTGAAAGAGGAAGGAAGGACAAGACTGTAGACAGCCTTTACTGATCACCTCAGACCACTTCCAGACAGGCACTATTAAGTCTTTAAAAAGGGGAAAAAGTGGAGAGACAGAGAGAGAGAGAGTGTGTGTGTGTGTGTGTGTGTTTGACTCATACTCTAACCTGACTGTCAGGTCTAAGGTGAGCAGTCATTAGTCTGAGTTCATTCTGAGATCATTCTAACAAGCATGTCAGAGGAGAAAGGGGGGGGAACATCCAAAGCTTGAAAACCACTAAATGAGCCTGCCATTACTGTGCAAATTAGGCCTTGTGCTGAAACACTGAGCATTTTATGTTCCCCTCATGCTGAACGGGGTGAGCTGAGCTGAGCTGTGGTGAAACCAAGGCAAGAGCGACAAGCTGGGCCCCCGTCCCCCTGGCTCCATGCAGTCTGCTGGGCTCCAGGCAGGCACGTACCTTCAACCCCCCAAAACAGCACAACACAACAACACTGTGGTCAGGATGGAGACCCAGGCCAGACACCCCAGAAGTGATGGAGAGGAGCTGTTGGACCTCATAGTTCCCCTGGGGAGGCTAATAAGAGGGACCTGGAGACTGGGGTGTTGGGGATTAAACTGTTAACATGGAGAATGTGAACCTGGGGAACTGGGTATGGCTGCTAACACAAAGAACAAGGGTCAGGGGAAGTACACACTGTATGACTGCAAACACAAGGACAGGGGACTTTGGGATGGAGCACTGGACTGTTAACTCAGGGGATGAGCCCTGGGGATAGGGGATATGACTGCTGCTAGCAAAGGTCATGAGGAACCCACAGGAGGTGGAGGTGGACTGCTGGTTGCCACAAGGGTGGGTGCTGTGATCCAGCTCATGGAAGAGTCCACAAGGCCAGGAGGAGGGGAGAGGAGGGTGGAGAGGCCCCCAGACTGTAAACGCTCTTGCAAGTGGGGTGAAAATTAGACTGGTGTTGTGCATGGCGCTGAGCCAAAGTTCAGCCAGGATTTATGCTCTGGAGCTATTCTTTTAGAAAACTGAGACCAGAAGGAAAGAGAGAGAGAGAAGAGAAGAGAAAGAGAGGGGCGTTTGTTTTGGTTTGTGTTTGAAAGATTATTGGGGGGGACGGCCCGACGGACGGACGGTGAAAAAGGCCTGCTCCTTGCTCCTCTCTGACTGAGGTCAGAACTGAGTTATATGTGTCGGAGCACGTCTCCCAGTGCTGGGCTGTAAATACACACCAGATGCTTACAAACACAATTGCTTCCATTGGGGCTCAAACAAGAGCAACTCTTTTTTAACGCTTCGTCTTAAAAGCACAAAATAATATGCATGATCGAGCACAAAATCCACATCACTGTTGGCCACACACCAACACACACACAATCACAACAATGCCACTCAGACTGTCCAACACATAGACCATTTCTCAGCTGTGCACACACACACACACACACACACAAGTTGTTACATTATTAGTGGGCATGTTGTTCTTTAGACACATCTGGACATGTCACCCTGTAAAACTGAGGACTTCCTTACTGGTGCAGCAAACAAGTTGTATGGGGGTTTAACAGGGCTCAATTAACAGCTCTCTCAGTCCCCTCTAACCTTGACTCCACAGACCAAGGACCAAAGGCCACCTGCTTTTTATCCACCTCATTAAAAACAGAGTGCATTTAAAAGTTTTTTTTCCCTTTCCCTGACACAAAACTCAGGGGCCATTTGTGAAGCTGATAAGTCAAGAGACCAGGCATGCTTTGATTGTCACCAATAAGCCAGTCAGTAGCAGAGGCTTGTCTCAACACATGCAGCTTTACTCAGCGACCGGTGTTGATATAAAGGGTTTGTGAAGTTAAAGTTTTAAGAGCCACTTCTCATGTGGGAGGCCGGCTGACATGTGGATCAAAGCCGTGTGTGAGTACACATGTTGAACTGGTCAGCCGTTTCCTCTTGGGTTAAAAATGACACAGTATCCATCACTGCACCTCTTACATCCAAGGGGTCTGTGTCATGGTTATTGATGCACTAAGGTACTTAACCAAACCAAACAAACCAAACAACATGCAGGCAAGAAACCTCGATGAGACTAAGGAAGTGCAGAACATATTGAAAGTAGTTTCTACTGTCTTTGTCCAAACCACACACGTCTAAAGACCCTAACATTAAACTGCACGTCTACTTCAGAAACATTTTTCTTTTCTTTCTGAATACTTATTTTCCATTGACTGAAGTAGTCTTTGTTAGTTTTAAAATGAATTGTCTTTTTATTGCCAATTTGAATGAATAATTTCAAAACACATTTTGAAGAAAGAAAGACATCGTATAGTATACCATCACTGTACAACAGCCCACTAGCCCGAACTTACCTGGGAATGAACTGTAAAGTGCGATTAATCCGCTGATTGGCCGTCAGCGATTGAGCTTTTCCGTGTGGATAGCGTCCACTCATCGTGATATTAAGCTAACCATCAGCTAACCATCTGCAAAGCTTCAAGTTCCGCGGATGCGCCCATTCAAACTCAGATCGCTGAAGTGGGGAGAAGTCCGCAGCCTTTCTCCGAGGCTTAGGTATCCAACGGATGGGCAACACCCCCTCGTGTTAGACTATCATTTCCCTCTCGTAATGTTGCACAGCTGTAACTGACATGCAATAGAACGAAATAAGGCCAACAATCACCTTCGACACGCCAAGAATTTGCCGATAGCAAAAGAAAGCCAAGTGAGATAAAAAAAAAAAAAAAAAACTCATTCAGTCTGTCAGCCGAACCTTTTTTTGGAGAAAAAAGGATTAGCTACATTTGGCCCCTATCCCGACACATTTATGGCGATAAAATCGCAAGAATGTATAGAAAACTTGTAGAAGCAGTATAACTCTCTGGGTGAGTGGAGGAGATTTCGATCAATATGCCCCTTAGAGCAAGAATGAAGTAACATCACCTTTCATGTTCATAACCGTATGATTGTGCCGGCCAAATGACAATGAATCACAGAGAAGGGTTTACAGATTACAGATTACGCTTTGGCGAGGTCTGGTCCCTTCATCGGCAAGGTTAGACCCTCGGACACAAATGATGACGGTTAGCCAACCAGTGATTTAGACCATTGCCTCATGTTGCCACATATAGCCTACAGATGTGACTGCAAGTGTGTACTTACATTATATTCAATATGTACGCCTGTAGCCTATATTTCTTTCTTCCTTTCTTGTGTATTTATGTGTACACCTCATTTGTTTACATGTATTGGCTCATTAGTTCTGCATTGCATCTCATTAAAGTCTCTCTCTCTCTCTGTGTGTGTGTGTGTGTGTGTGTGTTGACCCATTCTGTGTTCTGAAAGTGCTTTTAGGCTAAGTACTTTCTGGTCTGCTCAAGTCATTACTGTAATAAACATGGTCCAGATAGTCAGAGGCCCTATAGACCTCAACACAAAGTTAGTGAGTATAAGACAGATGAAAAGGGCTTTGCACAGGCAACTTTGTTCAAGGGTATCTTCATTACAGATTATACAAACACGTGTGTGTGTATGTGTATGTGTATGTGTGTGTGTGTAGACCAGTAAAACTCTTGTGGTCACATCACTGCTGGACCACACCAACACTCTCCATGTGTGGGCCTATACAGATGCTCATGGCACCCCACCCAACTTTGACATGTACACACACACAGACACACACACACACAAACACACACACACACACACACACACACACACACACACACGCACACAAACACACAGACACACAGACACACACACACACACACGGACACACACACACACCACATTATATGTTTCTAGCCACATAAACTCCACTTGATGGGACCTTTGGGAAAAAAAGAATCAGTTTAAGAATGACCTGACTGAGGATGTGTTCTCTCTCTCTCTCTCACACACACACACACACACACAGGGATTGAGAGAGAGAGAGAGAATTTTCCATATGCCATCTGTTGGAGAGAGCCAGTGATGGACAGTTTGAACCAAAAAACACCCAAACAAAGAAATCTGGGTCCACATTACAAATTACAATCAGGCATTAAAGTGCCAGAACTTATCCACAACGGAACATGACCACGTTCAGGTCTGTAGACTATAATTCATCATTTAAAATCAATCAAGACCATAATGGGGAAAAGGTTAAGTATTTCTTGGTAAGAAACTGCACTGGGGGTTTCTGCGGAGCTAATGACTTTTATTGCTTACCCTTGTCTTTCCGAATCTCTCTCTGTGTCATTCTTCGCACAATCTTTTAGCTCACACTGTCACACACCACACATGCCCACACATACACACACACACAAACACAAACACACACACACACACACACACACACACACACACACACACACACACACACACACACACATACATGCATACACACACAGAGATAGCTTGTGTCTGCTGCTCTTCCTGTTTAGATAAATGAGTGTAAATCACTGATAAACATGTGACATCTGACTGCTGCCTCAGCCCTCTATAGTAACACACTCTCACTGACATCCTGCCCTCTATAGTAACACACTCTCACTGACATCCTGCCCATAATATTAGCTCCAGACGTGCCGCGGTCAAATATACCATTCCAGACATACACACCCCCACTGTGTGGACACAGGCAAGCTGCTGGGGTATAGATTCCCTTCTCAAGCAGGTGGTCGTCAGGGTGATGGTGGTGGTTTGTGTGTGTGTGTGTGTGTGTGTGCGTGCGTGTGTGTGGACTTAGGGGTGTTTGTGAAGAATGACAGCGCTGGTGAACAAACAGATGGACTTAGAGCTATCATCCTCCCAGCCTCCACCCTGAGAGCACAACGTGGACTGTGTGTGTGCGTGTCTGTATGTGTGTGTGTGTGTGTGCCTATGTTCGTAGGAACCTTATCTCGCCTGGTTATCAGCAACTGACCAGAACTGCACTCAGCTAGTGCCAATATGGTGTATCTACTTTAATCAATTCAATTCCTAAGAGCTGTAATGAAAGACATGCAAGAAGAAAGATAAAACAACTAAAAAGATGCCATAGATATAGGAGGGAGAGGGGGATGTTAATCCTTCAAGCTTTTAATTTCTAGTTTCAATCTTGTGTTTCAATAATTCTATTCTCTATTCTATTCTTTTAATTAATTTTAGTATATCCATTTTATTACTCAACAACAACAACAACAACAACAATAATAATAATAATAATAATAATAATAATAGCTTTTACTGTAGTGTGCACTGCAATGATGGAGAGAGAGAGAAGCACTGGGAGTGAGAGAAGAGAACAGAGAGAGAGAGAAAGAGAAAGAAAGAGAGAGAGAGAGAGGAGGCAGATGAAAGGGAAGAGCCTCCAAGTTAGTGCTATAATGTACCCATATAGGTCACCCAGCACCCTGTCCTGAAGAACCAGAGATGAAATATTGATCAAACCCAACTGTGCCCTTTCACCTTCAGGAGATGCCACACACACACACATACACACCACCAACAGTCAACACTTTGTTTCGACCCCCAGTGGGAAACACACACCCAGTCAATCCCTGGTGTGCAAACACACATCCCATTAAAACAAACACCTAACTGAAGAGGCCAGAGACACTAGCATGAGGCTGAAGCAAGGAACGATACGTTAAACTGAAGGGCTACTAACACAAATGACCTCTGTGAGGAAATGGAGATTGTGTGTGTGTGTGTGTGTGTGTGTGTGAGTTCGTATCATAGGAGCATCTGTTTCCTCCCACTGAGCAGCTGTGCTGATAGGGAAGCAGCCAAAGCTGTAGTATCAGGACAGGCTGATACTGGGGCTCTGGTGTTAACTCGCAGGGTGGTCTCCAGCCTCCCCTTAAATACACATACACACACACACACACACAGCACCCAGCACTTTCACGTCAAAAGAGACAGATGCTGATACTTTTTTTCCGTAAGCTCAGAACTTTCCAGCAGTCAACCATACAAATAGTTGCGGGATCAATGCAGTGTGCTCTCCTATCCAGCAGGTGGCACTACAAGCTTGAGGCAGATCAGAGACCAGACCCACAGTCCACTGCCCATTCTGAACACCTCACACAGCTTTAAAAACACAGTCATATATAAACCCCCCAAAAGTTCCCAATGGCTTTGTCTACACATTAGACAAATCTGAAGTGCTGAGTCAACCCACATGGTAAACAGTGTAGCTCCTTGCATTAGACAAATTAGAAGATGATTTATGGTTGATTTGTCTGGGTCACATGATCCAGTATATATATAGCAATTAAAATTCTAACCAGCAGCAAGCTCTCTGAAACACAACCCTTGTTGTGAAAAGTGAGGTGGCACTTAGAGTGCTTTGTGCTATTGGCTTTCTGAATGCCATCTGCCTCCAGTGGTGTGGCAGCACTGATGGCCTCCATCCTCATGACCAATATGAGGGGACCTTGGAAGAGCCTGCTGCAGCGCCTCAGTGCCTGGGACTAGGAGGAGGAGGCTGGAGGCTGGGTCTGAACCTGGCTGATAAGGTGGAAAAGCTCCACAAGGACTCATTTAGGGGAAGACCCAGGCCAGGCTAGCCAGGGACCTCACAGGGACCACTCTCTCCCCCATCAGATGTCTGCTATGCACAGAGAAGCGCACACACACACACTTACTGTCTTTCTGTCACACACACACACACATATGCACACACACAGTCAGCCATAAAATGATCCTTGGCAAGGCAAAGTCCTGACATCCTGACACAGTGACGGATTGCCAGAGAGAGGAATAATTGACAGATTCTTGAGACGGAGTCCTGTTTTCCTGACATCACATGTGCAGTGCTGTTAGGGCACAGAGGGAGTCTGGCTGTGCTCAGAGTAAAAACATACAACCTCACTCTACTCCGCTCACCTCAACTCTCTTCTCCTTTGGGGTAATCCAATCTAAACTCTAAGAATCATTGCCTGGTGGGACCAATCTGGCCTTAATTTCACACAGATAAAGGCCAACTCTACATTGGATCTGGTTAGTATCTGAACCGGGTTGGAAAGAGATATAGAATGGATCTGGCTCAGTTTTGGATCTGGAATGAATCTGGGCCAGATCCAGCCTTGCCTCCGCATCAGTGAGGAGCGGATTGTGGAGACGCACTCTGGAAGTCTGGAGCCAGTGATCTGAACACATCTGGCCAAAGCATGGATGGATATATTATGACTGGGATGGGAAGAAGGCCTGGTCCTGACCCAGAGTAGGGATCCATCTCATTCTGACCTCTAGCGGGTCTGATCAGGGCTGGCTCTGCAAGGGATCTGGTCTTAGTCCAGTCCAGATGGGTCATGTTAGCTCAGTTGGGTCATGGCCCTGTGGGACGTGTTCCGTCAGACACCCAGACGTGTGTCTCAGGCCACAGGAGTCAGGAGGTCTAAAACCAGGGGAATAAAGCAGGGCAGGGGATGTGTGTGTGTGTGTGTGTGTGTGTATTTCTGTGAATAAATGTGCTTGGTGGCTTTAAACTGCTGGCGTCTCCCAGATGTTTGTGGCCTGAATGAGGAGTTCAAGTCACAGCTGACAGCAACGTGGTCAGAGGCCTCAGTCTCCAGAGAATGCAACCATTTCCTGTGTCTCCTCTTTCTTCATCTCTCTGTCTATCTGTCTTCCTCTTACTCTCTGACTGCAGAGAGAGAGAGAGGGGGATAGAGAGATAGAGAGAGATCCCTGATGACTGATGGCCCATGCCAACAG
>JAIFZK010000003.1:22560000-22575000 GCA_027481765.1 Tenualosa thibaudeaui
ATTCAGACAGGATTTCAAAAAGTCTTACATATAACCTCCAGAGCAGGTATGTGTGTGTGTGTGTGTGTGTGTCAGATCAGGGGCCGCTGGCTGAAGTACAGGGTGACCCTCTTTCTGCAGATAATTTCATCTGGCCCACAGCTTTGTGCCATTTCTTCAGTTGTGGGTTGCGAAATTGATTGAGGAGAGAAGATCGGCGACCAGGGAAAGAGAATTCACCTCTTCATGCGTTTGCTCTCTGGAAGGTTACCATGGTTACAGAGGAGATTCTTGAGAGGTATTTCTGCCCCCTTTCTCTCTCTCTCTCTTTCACTCACACGCACACACACAAACATGCACACATTTACACACACTCACACAGGCACGCACACATGAACACATACACATTCACACATGCACACACACTCACACAGGCACACACACATGCACAGGTAGGTAACTGGGCAACTCGTGGTTAAAACATTACTGCTTCTTCCAGGAGCCTCGCTGAGGGTTACAGCCAACTGCCTGTATGTGTGTTTGTGTGCGTGTGTGTGTGTGTGTGTGTGTGTGTGTGTGTGTGAAGACTAGCACAGTCAGCTGGCCAGAAACAGAAGTGTTCATTGGGGAGTGCTAAAGAGAAAGTGAGACAAGACATATCTCTTCCATGTCCTATCATCATCAGCACATCACTAATCTACAACTCTCTCTTTCTCTCTGTCTGTCTGTCTCTATGACTTTATTATGTACTTTAATTAATACAAATCTATATAATTAGAGCCATTTGTTTTGAAAATGAGAATGTTTTCTCCCTTTACCATGGAAACGAAGGACCTCACACTTTCAAACACTCAAATACATTTTGTAGTAAAACATCTGAATGTTTCAAATTAATATGCCCTTACTAGCCAAATTCATTTGTCTAAATTACGTTTTAATCACTGAGAGCAAGGTTAATTTAACCCCAATAATTATCCCTGTGCCTAAATCAATACATCTTAAGCCCCCTAACCCATTCCTCCCTGTGGCCTCACTATTGTCTGTAGTCTTCCCTTCCCTGTAGTCTCACTATTGTCTGTAGTCTTCCCTTCCCTGTAGTCTCACTATGGTCTGTGGTCCTTTCTTCCCTGTGGCCTCACTATGGTCTGTGGTCCTTTCTTCCCTGTAGTCTCACTATTGTCTGTGGTCCTTTCTTCCCTGTAGTCTCACTATTGTCTGTGGTCCTTTCTTCCCTGTAGTCTCACTATTGTCTGTGGTCCTTTCTTCCCTGTGGCCTCACTATGGTCTGTGGTCCTTTCTCTGTGGCCCTGCTGCAGACCGGGGTTGAGAGTCGCATTGCGCTGAGTCAAGCCAAAGTCATGGGGATGACGAGCTGCCTCATCTGACCTCAGAACAGACGGCACGCCACACGCACCTCACAAGTGCTAATAGTCGCCTTGGCAACACTTCCTGGGAAACCAAGAACCCTGAGGCTAAACGTCCACCCAGTGAGCGGGGCGGGGGTGGGTGCAGGGGCAGGAGTAGAACCAGCCCAGCAGGCTCAGACTTTAGCACAGCTGCAAAGACAGGGTGCAGTCTCAGTGTTTCATATTAAAACCAATCGATATTAACATTCTACACAGGCTCCTCTTCTTCCTCTCCCCCTCTGCCACAGGCTGGGTGAAGAGGCAGTGCTTCGGTGAGAGGGGGCTTACGCCAGGCTCTTTAATAATTCACTTTATTTTCCTTGCCTCATGGCCTTGCTGCTGAGGCACAGAGAGACACTGGCATCTCAGGAAGAGATCAAAGCCCCAGGCTGGATCAAAATCTGTGTGTGTGTGTGTGTGTGTGTGTGTGTGTGTGTGTATATGTGTGTCTGTGTCACTGCAGCATGTGTGTGCATAGCCAGTCTGTGTGTGTGAGTGACATCAGTGCTGAGCAGTGATAGCTACCATGGCAACCCCTATGGGACAGGTGGGATCCGTGGTGTCCAACCCGACTGCCCCATTATTTGCTTGACACGTCCCTCAATCAATGCAGCCAATATTCTGCCACTGCAGAGGTGTTTAGCTATAAATAAACTGTCTATTCCAGTGGATACACAGTAAAGTATGTGTGATCTAACATTTACTTTCACAAAGTTGTGAATGTGCTAATATCAGTAGATAGCATATAGGTCTAGTTTTCCATAGAACTTAAGCCTAGTAGTGCTACATTAAAGAGGCTCTCATTCAAGATTTCCACTTGACTAGTCCTTATACTGAAACCAACACAACATGTCCAATATACAATTTACGTCATTGTTTACACGGTTTAAAACATGCCATGCTTTTATCGGAGATTTACAGCTCATCCAACTTTAAAAGACAAAGTGCTGTTTGGGAATTGAACTTTGAGTCAAGGCCTTCTACTGCAGAGGATGAGTAATAACAACACCACATTACCAGAACGTGGGCAGAACAACAAAGTGTTGTTTAGCTGCTAGCTTCCCTCTAGTCCAGGCTGGCTCTGGATGAAGGGACGCTTCACGAGGGCTGGTCTGGCCAGAAGGGAGCCTGTTTATGAGGGAGAGGGAAGGGCTGAGGGTGTTACTTGGGTGTTAGCTGGACGCCACACACTACTGGAGCATCTCCAGTTGGCTCTGGCTCTCATAGCTAATCGCTAATCTGGAACCTTCTCCACTGCGTGATTTAGGACCGCTGCTCGCTTGCTTCCGCGCTCACACTTTCATTCACTCTCTGCTGATGGAGAGGCTATAACTCCTCCCTGTTCACTTCCAGCACCAAGGAAGACAAACATTCTGTGTTTTACATTCTACAAGGAAGACAAACATTCCATGTTCTACATTCTACAGTACATTCTAGACATATAGTACATCCATTTACAGAGTAAATATATAAAGCTTTGCCTGTACTTTACAGTGTGTCCCTTCTTCAGTGTTTTCAGTGTCCATTATACTCTCACATTATCTCCATTTGAAACTACTCCTCCCTCAATGTGGAAGTGATAAATATATAGTACAACAGAGACAAAACTTTCTCGACCTGTATACTATTAAGCCTACCGAGGGTGTGGAAGTGATAAATATATTTTTTCTCTCCATGTAGAAGTGTTAAATGGTGTGTATGTCTGTGTGTGTGTAAGTGTTGAGACTTGTGGGGGTTTAGTATTCAGCATTAGCTCTGTCTGTTTATTTCCTTTAGCTGCTCTTGAGGCCTTGACACTCACTCTTGTCAGGACTCACTGTCCTCTTTGACCTTCTCTGACTTCTGTAAGGAGTGTGTGAGTGTGTGTGTGTGTGGTGAGTGTATATATGCGAGTGTGTGAGATTTCTCCCTTTAATGTGTGTGATCTTTTTTCAGCATGGTTGTGTGTTAGCATGTGTATATGATCTGTGTGTCTGTGAATGCCTGTATGCGTATGTGTGTGATTGTGAATATCTGTATGTGTGTGTGTCTGTGAATGTCTGTGTGTGTGTGCGTGTGTGTGTGTGTGTGTGTGTGTGTGTGTGTGTGTGTGTGTTATGTCATCCCCCCCATGCGTGAATGGCCAATTCCGTGCTGCAGTGTGAACTGGTCCAAATCCCTCCAGCGTGCTGAGCCCAGATAAAGCAGCTTCTCCTCCACTGGAGAGCTGGCCTGGATTCCACTGACTGCTCCACCCAGCCTCTCCCCACTGCTTCCCTCCCTTATCATACTGCACTGACAGAGGAGAGGAGAGAGGGAGGAGAGAGAGGGGAGCAGTGGAGAGAGGGAGAGGAGGAAGGATAAGCACAGAAGGATGAATGATTCTGGACGTGCAGGGAGAGAAAGAGTAGCAGAATACGCACCACAGACAAGGCTATCGGTGAGTGAATGAAAGAGCCAGATCTGTAATCTCACTCTGACCCCGGCTCTGAGCAGGCTGCTATAAGGAGTGGCATGAATAGTGTCATTACAGAGGAGACTATAGAATGGGTTGTGGGAATTTCTGTAAGAACAAGTAATATATGTGTGTTGAGTGTATACAAGAATAGAATAGTGCATGCAGTAGAATGTGTGCTATAAAAAGAATGTACAAGAGATTTATGTGCATGACAGTAGATGTCTTTGGAAAACCATGTTGAAACCATGTTTGGAGCATCATCGTAAAGGACAGAGACTGAGATCTTGTGTAGGATTGGCTCTGTTCCAGCTACATCATCTACTGTTAGGAGTATTTAAGGTAGACAAATAAGGTAAAAGGTTAGAATGGTTGAGGATCATCGATGTATAGCCATTCTCTCGGTGAACGCATTAAAGACTTGGTTGAACAAGACAAACTTCTCTGCTACTTTGGGTTTTTCTGAGAAACTTCTCCACAGGGTCACATAGAAACTGAAGATATGGAGAACAGCAGGAGGAGAAAGAGAGGAGAGAAGAGGGAGATGAATGACACACATGGAAGAGACGGAACAAAGTAAAACTGTGGAGTATCTAATGACTGAGGAAAGGAGGAGAGAGGGAGAGGTGTGGGAGGGAAGTGTGTAATGACTTGAAACTAATGGTGCTGCCTGGGAGACTGACCACCTGCTTCGCCACTCACTCACTTTGGCTGACTGAGAGAGGGACTGTCCTCCCAGACCTACAGCCATTAGTCAAGGTCAACTCAACCTAGAAGGACACACACACACAGACACACACACAAACAAACACATTCATAAACACACACACACACAGACACACACACAAACAAACATATTCATAAACACACACACACACACACACACACACACACACACACACACACACACACACACAAGCAAACACATTCATAAACGCACACACACACACACACACACACACACACAGACACACAAACACATTCATAAACACACACACACACATACACACAGACACACACACATACACACACACAGAGACACTGTCTTTTGCAATCTCAATGCCCTATAGTTTATGTTGTTGTTTGTGTTGCCCAGTCACAGATGTGTGTTGTGGAGTTGAGCTGCCATAGCATGAGGCTGGAGAGGCTCTGATAACTACCTTCATAACTGTAATGCACAGGACTTTAAATGCCGTTCAGCTTGTAGGAACTGAACACAACCCACCCCCAGCATCCCATCTAACCCCACACCCCACCAGGGTTCAAGCACCACTGAGCACCAGGGACCAGCTGTAACACAGCTAATAATGACTAAGTGTGGCACAATGCATTTGAAGAACAGAGCTCCGCAAGAGCAGGCCTCTCTAATAAAGCACATGGGTCAGTGTTGAGGAAACGCTGGCGGCCAGTGAGATGACTAAGATACAAATATGGCCGTCCCTGAACATGCTGGGCGCTACACATAGCCTCAGGGGCCAATTGACTCAAGGCCACCAATCGAGCTAGGAAAGCTGGTCAGATGGTGAGTAGCCCATTAACACACACACACACACACACACACACACACACACACATATATATATATATATATATATATATATATATATATATATATATATATATATATATATATATATATATGACCTTGGGGCTTTAATAGGTAGTGCACCAAAATTGTTCATGTTAACATTCAATTTCATATTCAGCAAAGCCAGGCTTTTCAGAAAAAGTTTGTTTGGATGGTAGATGTGCACTGTCAGCCCCTGAGCCCATGGCCTACAATGTCACATTTTTCAATTAATAATGGCTTATCTATAAACTATTTTAGAAAACTTGCAATACAAACAATGTATTAATGTAAATAACCAGCTGGGGAAGTTTTGAGAGGATATGCATTTGTTAACATTTTTACCTTAAGTCACCCATAATATTATCCCTTCATAGGCTTATAATGGGGATAAAGAGGGTGATAACACACATAAAGCTACCACTAATGCAATGCTATCATTTATAGCCAATCAACAGTCAATAGCCAATGCCATAGTCACCTGTGCCTTTTTCCAGTTTTGGAACTATTTTGATTTTGACAGGTCAGATTGAAATGTTAGCTAACCACATAGATAAATGCCTACAGGATATGAAGCGAAATATAACTTCTCCTGACTAATTTTGCAGAGTTTTTCATTCATTTTTATCAGGTGCATAGCTGTAGATGGCATAGATGGTGTGCGTATATCGGTGAATATTGCACTTATAGAGGTGTAAAGGCTCCTCTGCTCCACGTCAGGGCCTTATCACCACCTCAAAACTGTGGTAGCCCGATAAACACTGATTTTTGGACCAACTCTTGCTGACATTGTCTTGTGTATTCCTTTAAACAGGTTGTCAAGGAAGTGGAAAACATAAGTAAGTCTTGTTCTTATACTAAATGCTTTATTTACATCAACAATAAGATGCAGAGATACAATCCTAAAATGAAGAAGAAATTAAAATCCGATCCTGTCTGTCTATTATATGGCTCAAGTTCAGGACATGGATTTTACCTATACCAAAATGTTATCATGACTACTCATCACATTTTTGAAAAAGAAACAGTAGATAGTACTGTATGGGCTTTGTTCCCTTGTAACGACTTTGTAATGATTTACAAATTTGTACCTGGTAAATCATATCAATCAACTCCATCGGCAGACAATGGTAGACTTTATTTTGAAGGTGATCCATCACCTCTTGGAACTGGTTTATATGACAGAATGTCATATAAAGGTGCTGGGCCCCCAAAAAAAGAAAAACGAAAAAAAAGGACATTCACATAACGTGCTACTACAAAATCCGTGTATGCCCAGAGTGCTAAATTGCAACACAAGTCCACTTACTTATCTTGGCATGCCTCTGTGATGGCTTTGCATTACTAACATGGCATAGAAACATCATATAGCTCCAAGAGTTTTACCATCTTTTGTGGGGCTTGTCTACAACAGGTGAGTAGGCAAGCATATATAGTACTAAGTTAATGATTTATATACATATATAAATAGTACTAGGTTAATGATTTATATACATATATAAATAGTACTAAGTTAATGATTTATATATATATATATATATATATATATATATATATATATATATATATATATATATATATATATATATATATATATATATATATATAGTACTAGGTTAATGATTTATATACATATATAAATAGTACTAAGTTAATGATTTATACTGCACATTGGAAGCAAGTGTCTCATAATGTTTGTTGACATCATGGTAGCAGGTTGGCAGACTTAAGCTACCCTCAAGAAAAGAGCTGAACAGGCAACCAGAGGTGGACCAGGTTGAGATCACAATCACTGATCAGAACATGCCAATGTCATTTTAGCCACCAAGGTAAGATGTTAACATAGAAAATACAGAGACTTAATAATATGAATACTATAATACAGATGTTCACAGTCCTTTAAATGTTCATCTTCTGGGCCTTTGCAGATCTGCCCATGTCATTCGAGATCATTCTGCATTATAACATCACACGTGACCACCACTACTAAGAGCAAGACCAGCTGACAGTCACCACCTGAATAGCATCAAGCAAATTCACCACTACAGCCAAATTGCAATGTGACGCTAGCAGTGGCCTGGAATGGGATGCTTCCACCACTGGTTTATGTGTGGGAATGGGTCAGTGTTAAAATGAGTGCTTTGGGGTGCTCGGAAAAAGCAGAAATAAGCACTTATAAATGCAGCCCATTTGCCATTATCATTTGCCATCAGCTCATTTCTAGAGATTCCTTCCCCTAAACATAAAAAAATGGAGAGGTGTGTTGACTTTTGGCTGATGTGGTAACAGCCCTCAGTTTATTTCCATCAGTGCATATCATGTGTTCCATCATTGTCATCTTGTGCACAATAAACAACTCTCTCTCTCCACCAAAATGCCCTGTGTACATTTTCAGTCAAAGTGTTGAGCACATCAGGCCTTTCTAGGTCTTTTTTCCTGTGTGTGGTGAAATTCAGCAAATTTGCCATTTGGTCCAAATTTGAGCATTCATAGCTCCTTCATTCATATGGCACACATTCAAATATTGCAGTCAGCTAGTCCAGTTCCAAAGCTGAATTCTTTTTTGAGCTATCTAATGAACACAAATAAAATGGCTGTTGAAACTGGTGAACTGAGATTTGCCTCTGATGAAACCATGGTTTCCTATGATATCTCCTCAGTTTTTTACCTACATTCCACAGAACAGAAGCAATGGGGAGGGTTACAGGAACAGGTTGTCTCAGAACCTGTATTCACAACACAACACAACCTCAGATCAAGTTTGCAAATAGGCATAAAGGAAGATGCCACTAGTTTTGGAATTAGCTTGTTTGACATCTCCCTTGGAGTTAAGACATTTTAATCAACCAGTACTGATTTTGGCCTGATGTCTGATTTCCAACTCTGACTGACTGGTCTGGTATGAATTAAGGTGGGACATGTCTTAATGCATGTTAGAGCACATCTAGAAAATAAATCTAGAAAAAAGGTAAGGCTGTTTAATTCTCTTAAATGGTTGATAAAACAAATATGTGTTTTTTTAAGTATGGACTGCATATTGATTACAATCCTGAATCAATTTTCTTGAATTGCTGTGCCAGGAATTAGAACACATTTGAATTATTTTAACGTTCCAAGACTCACTAGTGTGATGACACAAGTAAACTAGTAGTTTAGAAGAATAAAACATAGCATGCACTATTTTACCTTGCGCATTACACATCTATTATTTAATTGTCAGGCCATATCTATGAAAGTAGAAGCGAGTGAGCTCAGCTGCTGGTATCTTTTCAGACAAAATATGTTAGTTGTTCAATTTGGGCAAATATACAAAACAAGACACCAGCTGAACTAACTGAAACAATGTCTTATTTGCATAGGAACTTAAAAAAATTATTTCCAATATGGAAAGATATGAAGATATTTCAAAATGGGGTTTTTTAAACTCAGGCAGGTTCTATATGGAATTCTGACTGAATTTTAAAACTTCTACACTAGTAGAATTATAGTGGCAACAGCTGTCTAAGCAGAAATACAGATCATGTTTCCACTGAAGTATGATCCATATTGTTATCCACAAGTTTTTTTCTGTCTATTTAATTAGGCATTGTCCTGTCTGGCCCAAATTCTGATATGACATGCAGTTCCAGTTTAAAGACAGGCGAGGGGTAGCACTTTGCTTTAGAACTGTAAGGCAATAGAGGCTATTTGTGACCCAACTCTTTTGTTTTTTTAAAGGAACCATACAAACTTTACACTTTGTGTTTTGTCTTTTTTTAGGGGGCTGATGCAGTACCCTTGCATCCACTTTTCCAAGATCTTGTGTTTGTCAGTTCATGCAAACAAGCCTCTTTACGCAGTCTATTATGCAGTCTATTAATCATTATTATTTCCGACTAATAGATTAGGGTAGGCCTGTCCTCAGCTTTGTGCTGTTTCAGAATAATGGGTTCCTGAGTGCTATACCCAAAGGTGTGAATATGCTTATAATTGCAATGTGCTGCATGATTGTCCTTCACCAGTTCATAACCAGCTCATGTTACTGTGTTTGTTCTTACTGACCAAGCTAGTTTCTTCATGTCTTCCTGACTAGTGTAACCTGTATTAGCTTGCACGGTGCACCCGTGCACATGCCAAGGCTCACACATGCTATTTGCAGCACCTTTGAGTTGAGTGCGCTAGTGATTGAGCTAAAACCCTAGGGTGCTAGTTTCACTCACAAGCACATCTCTTGAAGATATTGGGAGGGAGGTTACGTACTTACTTACATGCAACTATTGACAAGCTGGCTACCGTTACACTAGCTCACGTAAACGTGTTTCTTACCCGTTGGCCAAGTTGTCGTCGTCATCGTCTTCATCGTTCAGGCTCTTGCCAAGCAGGTCGCTGTCGCTCAGGTAGCCTGACTTGAGGTCGGCATCCAGGCCCTCCATCAGCTCCATCTGGGAGGAATGGCTGAGACGGCTGGTGCAGCGGGTGGGCATGGTGTGGGACGTGTACTGGCTGCGCCCGCTGATGCCCCCACCACTGCCCGTGGAGGACGGGGCATCCCCGGCCTGCAGCCGTGGGCTGGACTGGCCGTGACGCCAGGAGAGAGGTGACGATCGGTTGGACAGGCTGGATAGGCTGCGGGCGTTGGTCTCGTCGCTGTCGTAGCACACGCTGCTTTCCACAAAACTAGAGGGAGAGAGAAAGAGAGAGAGAGAGAAAAAGAGAGAGGAAGAGAGAGCAAAAATAAACACGAATAAACCTCATTCATTCTAAACAGTAACTGTGGACAGACTGGATGGGCTGCGGGCATTGCTGAAGTCACTGTCATAACACAGGCAGCTCTCCAGACAGCTGAGGGGGAGAGAGAGAGGGGTAGGGGATGAAGACAGAAGAAGAAAATAAACATGAAGAAAAATGAAAAGGAGATAGAAGGAGAGTCAGATGGAAGGAATATGGCAGAAAAGAAGGTATACTGAGGTATAGACAGAGTGAGAGAAAGAGATAGTGAGAGAATCCGAGCAAGAGAATGAAAGAGATGACCGGGAAACAGAGAAGGAGAATAAAAAAGGATGGAAAAAAGACAAATGACATTTTTATTGTCACATCAATGCAGAGCGCTGAGATTTAAAACAGCACCGTGGAGCAGAGCACATGACAGGCCTGACGAGAGGTCACACGCACGCACACACACACACACGGCAGAGCCAGTGGACGCTTCGAGGGCTCATCACCGTGATGAGAGCTGACACGACTAGGGTGACCCACTTCCTCCAACTGCTCCCTCTCTCGCTCCCTCTCTGGCTCCCAGTGATCAGTGAATGAGGGGAGAAACATGGCCGCTCACATGGCGCATGAATACTTTAACTGTTCCCTAAAAAGCAAACGCTTAAGATGCATTCAAGCAGAGCCTCCCTCATCTTCCTCTTTTGTTTCATGACCCAATAGGTAGCATGCTCCTGTCTCTCAGACAGTCAGAGATGTGGGGATAGAGCAAGAGCATTAGACAGAGTTGTGGCTCTGCAGTCACAACTGCTCCAGGAGAGGAGGGCTGCAGGACCAGAGACTGCAACACAGCAGAACAGAGAACAGAACACAGCAGAGCAGACCACCTGCAATTGGGTCAGGATGATGAAAGCTTTCTACCTCTCTCTCTCCCTCTCTCTTTTTACCTAAAACTAGCTCTTTCTTCCTCTCTCTCTCTTTCTGTCTTTCTCTGTCTTGTAAACCTTCTGCTGAGTCTGGTGATTGCGTAACACACACACACACACACGGACACACACCAACATAGCACACAGAAGGTTCTGGGTGAATAATTCAGTGTTTCCTATCTTGCGGGTCTCTCCAGCTCTGCTATTTTTACCAGGAAGACTGAGAGGCTCTCATCAGGCTCCAAACTGCTGTCCAATATGGCTGCCAAATAGGTTATTGATAGGCTCTTAACTCTTCCGAAATCTGCATTCTGCTTTGCTCTCCTGCAGAGAGAATGTCATCAAATGATGCCAGGAGTAGCAAAATTAGTGCAACACAATTTATGTGTAGATGGAATTCACGGCCAATTTGAAAGCTTAAACAAGACCACTCAATGCCACTTGATATTCATTCATGACTGCCAAACAAAAGCCAGATGAACAGTGTCTGAAGCTGATTGCAAGTAATTTAGGACAGTTTCTGTCCACTCCTCATTTCCACACTGAAACAGAGAGAGAGAGAGAGAGAAAAAGAAAGAAAGAGAGCAAGCCCCATAATCCGGGCAAAGCCATTCCCTTCCAAAACACAATAATACACACTGCAACGCACAGGTTTGCTAGAGTGCCAGACTACCACAAAACACACATTTAACCCAAACAAGCCAACTTATCAAAACAACTCACCTCCCTACCCCTCTCACTAACACACACACACAGGGATACATGGTGCACACTGTACAGAGTCAAAACCAGCCCACACAAAGACAGGCACTCACGGCAAAGCGAGTGTGTGAAATTAAACTGTCTGTGTCCATGTCCTACTGAGACACATCCTATTTAAGATGTCTTCCTGAGCCCACTTAGTTATTAATACCCCAGGAAGAACTTCTGGGAGCCTACCATTAACCCTCTCTGAGATCACTTCCTGTTGAGGAAGGAAGTTTCTAACAACAGTCACTCCATGTGTGATGCCATGTCACTTGATGATTCTAGTGTTTTAACATTCTTCTCTCAGAGAGAGAGAAATCCAGTGCTATCCGTTTGCTTTGTGCAAGCAGTGCAGGCATATAGTTGGGAAAGATTGGATCAATTTGCATATAACTGTCATTTTTCATTGCCAAGCTTTTTCAACTTATCTCAAAAATTTGACTATCATCACTGTTAAATTTAAGTATATTTTGTAGGCAATAAGAGTCACGATAATCACTGTGTGGTGTGCTGTGTGTTCTGTCAGGTTTATACTTCTACATGAGGGCACACTCTTCAACTGATAAATGGCTACTTTGATTCATCAGTTTGTCATTAAGACACTCCCACACACACACACACACACACACAAAAACACACTCAAACCCTGCCAAGGCCAACCTTTGCCAACGCACGAGTATAAATAGAGTGGTTCTGTCTTCACTCCTCTCCCACTCCTCCTTCTCCCGCACCATTAGTTTGGGACTTGAGTCACAAATCAGCACTGTGCTTTACAGGATAACCGCACATTAGCTTCAGCCTCCAGCTTCTCAACATGTCTGGCTTCAGTAAAGCTGATTGAGTTTTGGAGCAGAGACAATGATGATGATGATGATGATGATGGTTGTGTTTTGAAATGGAGAGGAGGTGGGGGGCCCTGAATGAGCTGATGCAGAAGATCAGCAGTACAAGGGGTGAGTGATGTCACTGATGTCAGTGGTCCACAGGAGCCTGGGCATCCTTTGACAAAGTCATTAGCCACGGCTGCAAGACTCTGGGACATCCTTCAAAGACGGCAGATGGCAGCTAGCTCTAACTAGACCTGGCCGTGATTTAACATTCTCTATACTAAGGGGATCTGGCATAATGGCCACCACGGGTCTTCCAAGTAGAGGAGTGAAAAAATATGTATAATAATAATGTGTTTCCTACCATGTTGTTTGAGTTCAGCACTACAGAACATGGGGCTGCATGTCTTATCGTTGTGAACTCTGCCATATTTTTCATTGAGCATTGCTTGGATACAGGTGTCACACAATAGAATGAATGTGAGTATGGATGCAGAGTAGGGAAAACCCACTGATCGATGTTCCAGGCATTGTGAAGAGTCTGGACATAATTTTCAGAATCATTAGCTTGTGCTGAAAGGCTTCGCTCATCTCCCTGGTGGCAGACACTTCTGGTCTAATGCTGGGCCGCAACACACAGAGACAGACTGGCACTCCACTAAACACTGTGGATCCAGAGATCAGATGGATTGCTTTCTCAGCCTCTTCTGATTGCCTGTAACTGCCTGTTCAAACTTCTCGGCTGTTCGACTGTCTGCTGTAGGGTGAATTCTAAGGCAGAGAAGAACAAATGCACCAATCGATTTGCCAGGCGCCCTGAGGAGTCTGGGCATTACTTTCATGATCATTAGGCGTGGCTGCCCATGTTTCTGGGTCACATGAGGGGCTCGTTTGATCCTTCACAGGTGGCAAGAGGCTGGCAGTGGCTGGTGGTCTGCTAGCATTTTGCTTGTCAGTTCTCCACTAATTCACCATATATGGTATTTTTTAAAGGCATACCAGGCAAGTCTGCCATTTGTTAACTCAGAGCTCCCTCTACAGTTATTATTATTATTATTATTATTATTATTATTATATAACTATATATTATTATTATATAACTAATATTAACATCCTAAATTCTCACCAACACATGGATTTGTTTCCAAACCAAAGAATAGGAACCAGCAATGATAATTTTCGAAGAGTTACAGTATGTTTTTACGTCTAAAAACACATTTTATGTCTTGCAAGCTTTGTAAATACGCGAAGAAGCCATAGGGAAGGCCAAGAGAGCCTTCCGTCACCCTGTAATCTGTAAGTTGACCATCAAAATGACTATGAAGCTGGTAAATTAACATAAAAAACAACACAAACTCTTGGCCATTTTCCCTTTCAATGTGTTCATCATATATGGTGACATATATGGGGTGGCGGCATAGTGGTTATCTGGTAACCTGGCTAACATGCTAGTAGCCTGGAAACTGTGGGTTTGAATCCTGGCTGCCACCATTGAGCAAGGCACTTAACCCTAAGTTGCTCTAGGGGAAACTGCCTCTGATGTAGTTGACAAAAAATGTAAGCCACTATAGATGAAAGCATCTGTTACATCTGTTACATAATTTGCATAAATGCAAATAACGGTATTCTGCGAGCTAAAACACCAACGACGCCCCGCGTGGCCTCTTCAACAGAGTGTCAGCCTGTTGCTACCCCACAGAAGACGACAGAAATACCTCCATTTCCTGCCTTCCTCTTTCTTGTTCTACAGCACTTTTTATTTGGTCTCATCATCATCCCAGTTATCTGGAGTGAATGAATGTCATTTGCTTTCTGCACTCCTCAGTTACTTACTTGTTTGTACCACAAGCATCTTTCAGACACAACACATTTTCTCGGAACATGCTGTAATTGCAACTGTCATGTAATTGCTGAGAGGTTATTTCTAGGCCAGTGCCAACTGCTGGGCCTTCTATCTGGAGCAGTAGCAGTACTGGGGTGTGTGTGTACGTGTGTGTGGGTGTCTGTAGGTGTCTGTGGTGGGCGACTCTATTAAAATGAAATAGGAACTTTCAGCCAAGCTGGAGATTCTCATCGGGAGGAAGAGAGGTGATTTATGGCCCAAACTAAACCAAGTGCTTTACCAGCCCAGGAGTTTGGCCATAGTGGCTACAGGAGCCTATACCTCTGGAGAAGCTGCCATCAGCGATACACCAAGGAAAAGCATCAGTCAGAGTTAAGCTATGGAAAGGCATCTCTCTGTCTCTCTCTCTCTCCCCTCTCTCTCTCTCTCCCTTCGAAAGAGGCGCAGGAGTTCCTGGGGACTTCTGACAGGCAGTGCAGAGGACATCAAAGGGACGAGTGCAGCGGAACATTGCTACGCTCAGCATGTTAGCCCGTGACAGCATGCAGAGAGGATGAGGAGAGAGGAAGAGGGAGTGGG
>JAIFZK010000003.1:22580000-22587500 GCA_027481765.1 Tenualosa thibaudeaui
AGAGAAAGAGACAGAGTATAAAGAGAGAGACCATAAAGAAAGAGAGAGAGAAAGAAAGAGGCAGAGAGAAAGAGAGACAGAGTATAAAGAGAGGGACCATAAAGAAAGAGAGAGAGTCATAAGGGTGCCAAAAAAGATGTCAGGACATTCAAGAAGGTCCCAAAACAATGTCAAAGCCTAATTGAATTACCTGAGGTAAAACATGTCAGTCAAGCAGAGGGGCAGTTTAAGTGTTTGTCTGTTAAATCCCAGCGCCTCAGGAAGGGAGAGGGTGAGCTATCAGTTAGGCCACTGAGCGCGCTCTAAATCATGTCAGCCCTTGTCTTTAGTGAGAGAGGAGGGGGGCTCACTGTCTCTAGCCTGTGCTTAGACACGCTAGTAAAAGGACCACAGGAATACTAGACGGGTAAATCACAAATTCATAATACGCTCCATGACATGTTTTTTTAATCAGGGAGTCAGTGCGGTGGGGTGCGGTGGATGGGGTGCGGTGCGTTGGGTGGGATGCGGTGGGGTGATGTGTGGGAGAGAGAGAGAGAGCAGATTGCTTGTCTTTCTTCTCTCGTTTTCTTAGCCTGTAACCAGTTTTGAATTATTAAAATCACTTCATTTAACAGTGACCCCCCCCATCCCACACCCACACACACACACACACTCACACACACGGCAGTTGAAAAGTTGACTGTTGAAAAGTCTGGGCAGGGTGGCACATATCAGAGTTGCTTTATGTGTGTGTGTGTGTATGTGTGTGTGTGTGTGTGTGGGCGGGATGGGGGTGTTGCTTGTGAACCCACACCCACACATGCACAAACAAAGAGAGAGAGAAAGATATAAAAACTACCAACAAATATAGCATTTCAGTGGTAATTGAATCTCAGAGCCCATGATGGCTTTCCATTCTTCTATGTGCTAACCTAGATAACCTGCTGAGTGTCTCCACACCAGATACTCCAGAGTGTGTCCACACCGTCTGCTGCTCGAGTGAGACAGCCAGCCCTACCCCACAACAATTTGCTGACAGAGATGAAGAAGTGAAAGCTTTTTATTGTGGCACTGTGTGTGTGTGTGTGTGTGTGTGTGCGCGTGCACGTGTGTTTCAGAGGAGTGGGGTGTGGCATGTCATCAGTATGTCAAATCAATCCCATGTAGCACTAAACTGACATAATTAATGAGAATGAAGAGAGGGGGAGAGGGAGGGTGAAGGGGGAGAGAAAGAGAGAGAGAGAGAGAGAGAGAGAGAGTTTGATTTTAAGCACCCTTCACTGACCCATTACACCTCATGGACAAGGGAAGGGAAGTGGCCAGAGCGCAACAACTCATATCAAGTAACATTAATGTCAAGGTAACTCTTTAGTTGGGGCAAAAATATACATTGGTAAGTATTAACAAACAGCAACTGAATACTAGATAACAAACTCTTTGCTGCGTCTCCATATAGTAAAATACAGTTTTTATACAAATAATTAATACTTGGTGAATAATTGTGAAAGAACTATGAACCTATGTCAAATAGACACATTGGTAATAGTTAACAACTATTAGCTAATGGCTACTTTGCTAGTTATTGTGGTACCTTATGATAAAGTGTTACCCCAGAATGGGCCAGCGAAGTTTGGTGTAAGAGTTGGTTTGGTTGGTAAAACTGCTGAAAGAGAGAGAGAGAGACAGAGAGAGAGGTAAACAGGTAGATGTTTTGGGAGATAGATAGTTCCATACCAATGGGATAAAAGGCTCAATCTCCAGGAGCTGATGTACAAAGTGAAATGGGTGAAGGCACCTGACAATGCGCCAGGCATCTTCTCTGCCTGTCTGCCATCAGTTAGCTGGCCTCTGACCACCAAAGGCTTTTTATTTTCTTTCTTTTCTTGGGTTAAATGTCCCTGAAGCGTTGAGGCGGTGCTACCCTTGATCACCTCAACCTTACAGACAGGAAGAGGAAAAAGAGAGACAACAGCCTACTAACACAATCAGAGAGGAACAAAGAGTTGCAACCTGAAAGCACTTGCTAGAGATAGATGGATAGATGGATGGATGGATGGATGGATGGATGGATGGATAGATTAGCAGAAATTAGGCTGTTTCTTCATTATACTCTATAGATGTTTATTTCCACAATATGATCTAGGCAGGTACAGATTAAATTACATACATTCAGAATGGATTTAGGGCTGCTATATTTAACCTATGTAATTTAAGGTGTCTTTCACAGATATATAATTTTACAGCAAGGGGGTATTTAAGTCCATAACTGGTGCATAGGAGAAGGTATTCAACTACTACAGTTTCAAAGAAAATATACCCATTTCCTGACCCACATTTACATTCATACAATATATACACCAGCACACACACACACACACACACACACATTTTCACCACCCCACACTCACACACAGTCTGCACCTGTTAAATCGCCCACTCACAGACACACACACACACACACACACACACACACACATTCTAGGATTTCAGACGAGAGGGTCAGACAGGTAGTGGTGGCAGTGTAAAGCCTGCACGCCTGATCCCCCTGAAAGACTATCTGGAAACTTTGTGCCCCAGGGGAGAGAATGGTACCCAATAAATTCTCATTTGGCCTCCTTTTCATCTCGCAGTCTGTGCATAGAGAGGCCAGGCTGGGTTCACTATCAGCTGCATACACCTGCCACTCTACCCCTCTCACTTTTACACAGAAGTCATCTCTTTTCAAAGTCTGTCTCACAGCAGGTACACACACACACACACGGACAAACATACTCACACACACACATATGCATACAAGCCATTTTCCTGATAGGTGCCAAGCAATGTGCTCCTGATCTGAGCCAGCTATCTGAGGACTACCAGAGAGACCCAGAGCTCCAGTAAGGTTTTATGGGAATGACAGCTCACACCTCAAGGCACCATGCTGCCCTGACCCTCTCTGCCTTTCTCCATCTCTCTGTACGCCTGATTTCTCTCTCTCTTTCTCTCTCTCTCTCTCTGCACTGCGGTCCAATGAAACACCTCAGTAGTCAAATTCTGTCCAGGTACAAGGTTACAACAAGCAGTAGCGTACCAATAGTGACTTTCTATCATCTTTCAGTTAAGCTAAGCTATGCTAATTACCAATCCTCTGTAGCTAACTTCTTCCTTCAGGCAATTTATTTAACACCCTATTTATCCTAATACAGATAATATCAGTGTGTCATTGCTTCTATGAGGGTCAGCCTATCTGAATAGAATCTGACTTTTGTATGCATCAGGCCCAAAACAGGCTCAGATCTGGCATGAGTCCAGCCCCATCTGTTCCAGAATAAGCTATAGTAACTGGATGAGCTATTTCCAGCCTCACTGTACAGTACTCCACACACACACACACACACACACACACACACACACACACACACACACACACAGGCATCTGTATGCTCCAAGCAGGAGCTTTGTTTCCTCCAGAGCGACGTCATGATGACAGGGGTCACTGTGGCGTTCCAGGGGACAAGCAGACGCTGCAGCTCACTGACAGCCACTACCAAATACACATACAGATGAACTACACTATATAAGGCCATTATGGGATTGCCATGGAAGGATCTGGAAACAAGGAGATAGAGAGAGCTCCACAGAAAGAGGAAATTAGGGAGGAAGCACGCAAAAGAAAGAGAGCGAACGCCACAAATAGACTCAGTCCATCTAAAGACATCAATGTTCTCCTTTCATGACAACTGTATATTACACCAAATGAGATGCTGCTGGATGAAATTGTTCCTTTTCTTTTTCATTCAAATTCGTGTCATTCATCCGCTTCTGTATTTACAGAACAAACACTGGGCTTCACTGCAAAGTGGTTAGATGACTTTAATGAGTGCTTCTTCTCCGTACCGAATCTCCACACTGAACTGTTCAAAGAGCCACATTGCACAGTCGAGACAACCATATTCCTCCTGCAGACTTGTATTTAGCAGAACTATCATCTTTCTCCAACAGTTTTCCACATATATGGCAGAGTACTGTAGCCCTGCTTCACTGAGAATTTGCGTACACAAAAACAGGTGCATGTCAGCCACCATCCTCTCTAATATTCTACTAGACTGCTGAGGGGTGTAATGAAGATTGTGTCTTTTTCTTTTTTTACATAACATTCATAATATACATAACATATACTCTAATGGTAGAAACCTTGAATGCAAGCACAAACACACGCGCGCGCACACACACACGCACACACACGCATCCATATTGATATCCATTGTGTGTCACGTACATGTTATGTGTTAAGCACTTACTCTATAAAGATGATATGTTTTAAGAGTCTCTACTAAGTGAGCTGGGACTGTACTACCTGTTGTGTGTTTCAATGGTGAGTCCAATGCTGGATATGACAATAAAGTCTATTCTATACCGCCTGCACCTGCCTGTCTGTTGGAAACAAAAACATGGGCCTCCCAAGCCCCTTATCTCAGTGTGGGCCATTTCCATCGGGTGGTTCCCTCCAATGTGACCTTGCATATTGTGTGTGTGTGTGTGTGTGTGTGTGTGTGTGTGTGTGTGTGTGTGTGTGTGTGTGTGTGTGTGTGTGTGTGTGTGTGTGTGTGTGTGTGTGTGTGTGTGTGTGTGTGTGTGTGTGTGTGTGTGTGTGTGTGTGTGTGTGTGTGTGTGTGTGTGTGTGTGTGTGTGTGTGTGTGTGTGTGTGTGTGTGTGCTTTGTGTGTGTGTGTGTGTGTGTGTGTGTGTGTGTGTGTGTGTGTGTGTGTGTGTGTGTGTGTGTGTGTGTGTGTGTGTGTGTGTGTGTGTGTGTGTGTGTGGTGTGTGTGTGTGTGTGTGTGTGTGTGTGTGTGTGTGTGTGTGTGTGTGTGTGTGTGTGTGTGTGTGTGTGTGTGTGTGTGTGTGTGTGTGTGTGTGTGTGTGTATGTGTGTGTGTGTGTAGTGTGTGTGTGTGTGTGTGTGTGTGTGTGTGTGTGTGTGTGTGTGTGTGTGTGTGTGTGTGTGTGTGTGTGTGTGTGTGTGTGTGTGTGTGTGTGTGTGTGTGTGAGTGTGAGTGTGTGTGTGTGTGTGTGTGTGTGTGTGTGTGTGTATTTGGCAGCTGTTATCAGTTTAATGGAAATAATTAAACCCTTGCCTGACATCTTCCCAATGGACTGCATTATTATTCAAATGATCAAAAAACACATTAATTAATTGAAAAACTCTAATCTACATAACACTGGTGGTTTTGCACAGACTTGCCATTTTGAACAGGAGGAACCACTCTGATGCTTATATTCAATGATTGAGGCTTATATTCAATTACAGTTCAACTCATTTGAATTTCTGTTTAATTTCAGTTGAATTCAGTAAGATTGGATTCAGTTCAGTTTGGTTCAGTTCACTGTACTTTCCTGTACTGATCCAGTGCATAGTGAAATCCTCTTGACTATTCAGGCTATTTGTTTTAAATCTCACACCCGAAGCATAGAGCTGGCACACTGCTACCAGCTACCTGGACAGGAAAAACCTCCATCTGTGACTGCGGGACCCAATCAATGCAGATCAACTTCACTGCAGAAAACCCACGCCAGGACTCTGCCAACACGGCAGGATGTCTGACTTACTGGGACAAGTGGGTCATATCACAGCCAACTCAGGACTCAGGATATGCATTCCTATAGGAAGCTCACTTCCTGATCTTGCCCATCTACATTGTGTTTTATGTTGACAATGAGTAGCTTTTGTGAGTAACTCTGATGTCCTTGATCGCTGCTATGCTATTTTTAACTCACCCTCAGGCTACAAAGGAAAATGAGCTCCTTTGCAAACTCTGAATTATTTTCATTGATGCACAAGCATGCATGCGCACACACACACACACACACACACACACACGCAAATGCACACACACACACACGCACACACACACAAATGCACACACACATACAGTCTGTGCACATAACAGCCTATGTGAGTGCAACATGGAGGGAAACCAATTAAATATGAATCTCTTATCAATGCATTAACAGCATTAAACAGATAAGATGGAGTGTGACACAGCCTGCTAACATGGCAACCAGCAGAAATTAATCTCTCCGAGAGGAGTGACCTTCCACACAACACAAGGAGTCCCCATGTCTGAGAAAGTAGCAGCTCACTGCTATGGCTTTGGGAGGGAAAATGTGGTTTCACATGTATTTTAGGAGACTGCCTTTTCCACAGTTGAATAATGTTTTCACTGAATATGCATGTTCAAGAATTTTGCTGTACAAACATCACAACCTGTGGAGCAAAAACAAATAGTAACTGACACTGCACACTACACACAGAGGCTCTGTGTATAACGCATGATAGACTAACAGAAATCAGATATTATTTGTGCTTTGCATTTTTCTCTGCAGATGGGCTGAGCTCAGCTGTGGGCAGTCTGTGAGGTCAGCGTGCAGTTGGACTCTGAGCTCTGTCTCATCACTTTCCACAGCAACCACATCCAAGTCACAGAGACTACAAACACACATACTGATTTATATGTAAATGTGGGGACGCTTGCACTCGTCCTGATTTACTGAACGTCGAACATCGCAGATGTGTCAGGGGAGTCGTTTATGCTATGCTGCTACTGGAGCTGCTTGCTTGTCAGTAAAGCAGCGGTTGTGCCCTTCGACACCCAGGAGCAGAGCAGGAGTGGAGACGAGGAGCTGGAGGCCAGGGGTAGAGGCTGGAGGATGGAGGAGGGAGGTCAGGGGTAAAGGATGGAGGATGGAGGATGGAGGTCAGGGGTAGAGGCTGGAGGATGGAGGAGGGAGGTCAGGGGCTGGAGGCTGGAGACCAGGGGTAGAGGCTGGAGGATGGAGGAGGGAGCCCAGGGGTAGAGGCTGGAGGATGGATGGAGGCTGGAGACCAGGGGTATAGGCTGGAGGATGGAGGTCAGGGGCTGGAGGCTGGAGCCCAGGGGTAGAGGCTGGAGGATGGAGGTCAGGGGCTGGAGGCTGGAGACCAGGGGTAGAGGCTGGAGGATGGAGGAGGGAGGATGGGGACGAGCTCTATCCGCTGATGGAAAAAGCAGGGAGGGAGGGGAGGCAGTGGTGCCAGACTTGTGCTGCTGGCCAGACCAGTGGTGCACAGAGGGGGAAACGCCTAATGACACACACACACACACACACACACACACACACACACACACACACACACACACACACACAAACAACTGAGGGGGGAGACGCCTAGTTTAAATGGACAGAGCACAGGCCAGGGTCTGATGTCATCATTAGACCACTAAGGCAGAGAGGGACATTCTGAGCCAGCTGGGCTCTGATGTACACACACACACACACGCGCACGCGCACACACACACACACACACACACATACAAAAACTAATACGGACACACACCCGGTCGTACATGCCAACAGAGCATTGTTCAGTGTATACAAATACAAACAGACAATCACACAAACACTCACATACACAAACACACTTCTCATCATCAGGAATTCCTCATACATACACATACCACACACTTCATGTAAACACAAAAAGTCACACATGCTCACAC
>JAIFZK010000003.1:22595000-22610000 GCA_027481765.1 Tenualosa thibaudeaui
TAGAGACTGAACCATGGACCCATGGAACCATTGAGGACTCACAGACGATCCAGCTCCCCAGCAGTGAGCTCTCCGCTTGGCCAACCTCAGACAGGGGGTCTGGGACATCTGGAGGAAAGGCCCCCACAGCCAGAGACAGAGAGAGAAAGAGCAAGAAAGAGAGAGAGAGAGTCATCTGACTGAACAACAACAGGGCTTCTATTTGTCTTGTCTGCTAGCAGAGCAGAGCTCCTGTGCTTGGGCACAAACCCGTGCTGATGACGGGGGCAATATCTCTGTTAAAGGCATACAGAGATGGACGAAAAAAGAAAAGAGAAGGGAGGAAGAACAAGTGTGTGTATGTGTCTGACTAACAGACAGACAGACAGAAATAAAAAATGAAAGAAAGAAAGAAAGAAAGAAAAAAGAAAGACAGAATTAAAGAAAATTGGATGGGCGGGGGGTGCCCAGATGCTAGACCCCAACCCATGGTGGTGATACAATCTCTTTCTCTTTCTCTCTCTTTTATTTCACAGAGAGAACAACTTCCTGTGGTCTGGAGTTCCTTCAAGAAACCCCCAACGCCAAAAAGAGTAATGAACACAAATTGCGTCTCCCATCCTGCCTGAAATAATACATAATACATAATACATCCCATTTCTCCTAGAACATGAAGCCACATGTATGTCTCGCTCAATATGAAAATGTGAATTGCAGAAAGGTCTGGAACACAGACAGAAATAACTGACATGTCCAGTATGTAACCAGAACTTGCTCAGGGTTGTGTGTATGTGTCTGCATGTGTGTGTGTGTGTGTATGTGTGTGTGTGTGTGTGTGTGTGTATGTCTGCATGTTGAGTGAGTCTGTATGTGTGTGTGTCTGCGTGTGTGTGTGTGTGTGTTTGTATCTGCATGTTGAGTGAGTCTGTATGTGTGTGTCTGTGTGTGTGGTGTGCATGTTCAAGGTTAGTGTGGCAGTTAATGACCTCCTGTGGCTATGAAATGGTCTCAAACATCAGCAGAACAACCACGAGTGCTTCAAATACCCCCGGTTCTAATACAGTTGATCAAAGCTGGCATGAGCAGAGGCATTTCAGGGACATGTCCCAGCCTGTGCAAGTTCAGGAGTGAGAACATCTCACGTTCTATGTGTTCTCTGTTTCATGAGCACTCAGCATGAGCACTCAGATGAGACCCAAGTCAAGCCTGAGTTCTCACAGCGTGCATGAACATGGCACGGACATGGCACACTGACATGGCAAATGAATCAGGAGCTTGTTGTCCCTCTCCTGAGACGGGAAGGAAAGACCCTGGACCAGGTTGCGACATTCCGACTTCAATACCGAGATTTCGGTTCCGAATCAAGCTTCCAGCTCGCCAGCAGCACAGCTGTGTGTGTGTGTGTGTGTGTGTGTGTGAGTTAGCGAGTGGAGTCCAGATGTGTCTGCATGAATACGTCCCTCTGATCCCTCTGGTTGGGGATGGAGACGAGAGGAGAGCACGGCCGGCCCCAGAATCCCTTTTCAGCGATGATTAACGACTCTCAACGTATCAATGTTTATGCTTTTCCCAGAGTCAGGACATCAGATGGGAGCTTGAGATATGTGTGTGTGTGTTTATGTGTGTGTGTGTGTGTGTGTGTGTGTGTGTGTGTGTGTGTGTGTTTGTGTGTTTGTGTGTGTGTGTGTGTGTGTGTGTGTGTGTGTGTGTGTGTGTGTGTGTGTGTGTGTTTATGTGTGTGTGTGTGTGTGTGTTTGTGTGTGTGTGTGCTAAAATCCATCTAAATAAGAAAATCAGATTTCTTCTTCTTTCTACAGTTTTCTACAGTTTGTCCAAAATCGACAATTCTATCCCACAGACATCAACTATAGCATCTGACAGACTGTAGATTTTGATCTGAATTCCATCTGAGCTCTACACACAGTATGTCGGTATGCAGATGCACAGGTCAGTGAGGAGTGCTACAGAGTTTGATGATCAATCCTTATTTTTCATAGAAAAAGGCTTGCTGCTACCAAGACCAACATCAACTCCTAGGAGACACACTAGCCTACTAATGGAAATCTATGTCTGAGCTGCAAGTCTATTGGGATAACAGTGTTCGCCAAACACATCATTTTTTTTAAGGATTCTGGGTACAGTTTCATAGTATTGCTGTTTTTGAGTCTTTGCTCTGTCTGCTGTGAGATTCACAAGCCCTTAAAAACATCTTTAGCTAATGAAGTTCTCAGCAGCGGTGACTTAGTCAATGGAACAGCTACTTCGGGCTCAGGCTTTGAAATACACTCAGTATGATTACTTTCCTCCTCTTCCTCTGTCTCTCTCTCTCTCTCTCTCTCACACACACACACACACACACACACACACACACACACACACACACATACACATGGTCTCACTTAGTGTGTTCTGAGGGCAGTCTCCTGGAAAGCTGCAAACAAAAGCTCATGTCAAGCCCACTTAATCACTCACACCAGAACCAGTTTGCTCACAGCCCAAACCGCCTTACAGCATGACCAAAAGCTGTCCACACACCTTTCAACTGCCAACGCAGCACTGACTGTCACAAACTTCACTGTTGTGTGTGTGTGTGTGTTTTGTGTGTGTGTGTGTGTGTGTATGTGTGTCTTGGCATGTGTGTGTGCGCGTGAATGTGCATGTTTTGTGTGTGTGCATGTGTGTGTATTTTGTGTATATGTGTATGTGAGTGTGTGTGTGTGTGCATGTGTGTTTATGTGTGTGCGTATGTATGTGTGTGTGTTTGCAAATGTAAAAGTGATTAAAACTTTGGGTAAAACTTTGGGTGTGTGTCACCCATGGGTGTATCTGTTTATGTGCTTTGGATGCTCATAAATACACACAGCATAAACCTGCATGTAAGACTGAAGACATTAAAGTCACACTAGTCTACATGACTTTGTGTGCGTGTGTGTGTGTGCGTGTGTGTGTGTGTCTGTGTGTGTGTGTGTGTGACTTAATGCATCCCTGGCTAAGGTGTGTTTGCTTTTATGAGCTATGACACAATGCCACCCAGCGCCTACTTTAGTGAATGAACCAGTAAATAGATGGTAGGGAGAGTGGTGTCTGACAAGGGTGTCACACACACACGCACACACACACACACACACACACACACACACAATGAATGGATGGCAGAGAGAGTGCTGTCTGGTCAAAGCACTTAACACAGCTCTAATGCTTGGTGACAGCTTTGCAGTGGTCCCCTGGGCACACGTTGCCACACACACACACACACACACACACACACACACACACACACACACACACACACACACAAGGAGTCAGCAGGTGGAAGCTGAGCCCTCACCACAAGCATTGGTATAACGAGTGATGTATCTATCTATATCTGGTGCTCTGCTCTTGCGTTTCTTCAATTCATTCATCCCCTCTTTTCTTTTCTCCTCCTCTCTTTTCGTTTTTCTCCAGTCGCACAGTCAAGTGTGTGTCCTGTGTCTCTATATCCATGTGTAAGGCGTGTTTATGGGTGTCTGAGCTCTGTGTGAGTGTGAGTGACAGTGGGTCACGTTTGGGTTAGGGTTAGGTCCTGTGTGTATATTGCATTAGCTTGCCTGGGTATGTGTGTCTGTGTGTGTACACATTTGGGTCTGAGTGAGGAAGTGTATCTGTGTGTCTGTGTGTGTGTGTGTGTGTGTGTGTGTGTGTGTGTGTGTGTGTGTGTGTGTGTGTGTGTGTGTGTGTGTATGTGTGAGAGAATGTGTGTCCATATCCATGTGTATGTGCCTCTTTGGCGCAGTGTGTGCATGTCTGGCTGTGTGTGTGTGCATGCGTGTGTGTGTGTGTGTGTGTGTGTGTGTGTCTGGTTAAGTGTGTGTCTGGCGTGATCTTGCCTGCAGCTGCAGGGTGTGTTTTTAACAAACCTCTCTGCTCATTAGCCCCATGCTGTGACATGGAAACATGCAGCATGCTCACAGCTAATCAGACAAACCAGTCCACATGTCGTTACACACACCTGACACGCAGCGAAGGTTAAACCGTCCGATTTTTCACATAGTGAAGTACTTTTTCCCTAGACTACACACACAGCAATGCAACCTGACCACTCTGAATATCCAACACTACCGAAGTCATCATTACCTAGCCAGGCTGGATTTTACATGGGACTTTTGCTCAGAGCTCTTGTTAATTCCTGTCAAGTTTTTTAAAATAAACCTGTAAGCTTCAACCATGCTTGCACTCAGGTAATAGTCAAGAAAGGTAGGTATTTAGGGTATGTATTTGTAGGTAGGTATTGCCAGGCATTGGTAGAATGCACTTAACAATTTAATTTCTCTGCACTATTGCACTTTCAACTTAAAATGGTGCAGTTTCTATGTTAGCACTATGCACTCCTTGTTCGTTCTTTTCATTGTGTTGTAGCTTGAATGTTATCCTCTTTTTGTAAGTCACTTTGGATAAAAGGGTCTGCTAAATGCCTAAATGTAAATGTATATGTATTCTCTAAACATTAGGGCCAAAACAGGATTTTAGTCACATCTCAGACTAGATTTGTCCTACCATCAGTTGCCTCTGGATAACTTTGTCTAGATCCATTCATGCACACACACACACACACACACACACACACACACACACACACACACACACACACACACACACACACACACACACTCACATACATACACACACTCAGAGTACCCACAAAAAAGCCTATGAAATTTGAGCCTCAAGGGGAATGATTTTATCAGAATTATTTCTGTCTACACAAAACCATACCACAGAATGTGGAATGTCCATGTTGGGAACTGGTTCTATCTGCTCCATTCTTTTCTATCTCAGTAACCAAAGCTACAAGATCTGTGAATAGAAGACTGAAAATGTGCGGATAGGGATGAAGGGACCCCACCACCACCCCTTCCCCCCATCCCCTGTCAGTGCCTGCGTCTCTGACTGTGAAAGTGATGCACATCCAAAGTCATGAGGTCCACATGACCAGCCTCACATGTTTAACCACAGTTCCGTCTGATGCTCCTCCTGGCCCAAAATGGCCTCATTCACAAGTACATTCTCCCACAGCACTCCCCAAAATAAACCCAGCTGCCTGTCTTTGGGCTAGAAGGCTGTCTAAAGCCCTGACCAGCACCCAGCCACAGAGGCCGCATGGAATGGAATGGAATGGAATGGAATGGAGGCTACTGGAGATTTGGGAATGATGTGTATACATGTGAATGTGATTTATCTTTGGTGATAAGATGCCCCCCCCCCAACCCCCAATACATCAATATTTCAGCACTTCAAATATCCAGCTTCTGCTTTGGAATATTCAAAGCCAAACATTCACACAACATCATTCATCCAGTCATCTGGCTACACACTATATGGACAAAAGTAATGGGAGCAGCTGTGGCCTACTGGTTAGGGCTTTGGGCTTGATCCCTGGTTAGATCCCTGATCAGTGCCCTGAGCAAGGCTCAGCTTAGTGCTCCCTGGGCACTGCTGTAGCAGGCAGCCCACTGCTCTGGGTTAGTGTGTGCTTCACCTCACTGCGTGTTCACTGTATGCTGTGTGTGTTTCACTAATTCACGACTAGGATAAATGCAGAGACCAAATTTCCTTAATGGGATCCAAAGAGTATATATACTTCTACTTCTATTTTACTAATGGGCCACACAGACTTCAGTGCTCAATACGCACTCATCATATTGTGATGAGCGCATATTGAGCATTGTTCATATGGAATTGGTCCCCCTTTTGGTTTCCCTCTGACATTCACATTAGCTGGAAAAGACTTTATGATTGGTTGAAATAAGTAGTTCTTTGTCTCTCCTCTGTTTAAGTCTTGCTGATAGAAGCCCTGCAGTTTCATCTCATTTCAATGCTATTTTAATACTCTGGGAGTTTTACTGTTTTGTTGGTGGAATAAGAAAAGATTCTTGCTCATATTTCTCTCCTAACTACTCCTTATCTCTGACTTCACAACAAGCTTTGCAGGTAGCTATGCTGCTGTGCCTGGGTCTGGTGTGAAACTAGCGGGAGGTTTGGCTAATTATTCTCTGCGGCTAGTAAACCCTGGGACACCTTATTTAAAGGCATCTGAATGTAGGCCACCCAGTGGAGCTAGACTTAGCCAACAGCAGAGGGAAAAGAAACTACCACTGATTAACTAACTGTGGCTTGGATCGGGCCCAGATTTGATTCACTAATGGTCCTTCACGTCTTCCGGAGAGTTCTCTGTGGATGACTATATCAACATAGTCCCCTTTGAAGCAAGCTCCTTAACATCAACATTCTAAAAAACAGTCCCTGACTAAGTGCAAAAACGGAGTGCCATGTTTCTCATCCTAACTGTGACAGACAGCAGGCTTTGCATGGCACGTCTCCATTCATGTTAGAGAGTAGAGCACAACAGCAGCTGCTGACAGGGGAATGTCTTCAGGAGCAAAATAAATGAATAAAATGAGAAAGACATGCTGAAATTTAAACCAGGATGAACTATCAGGCTGTTGGGGAAACAGGAGACTGTGTGTGTGTGTGTGTGTGTGTGTGTGTGTGTGTGCGCGTGTGTGTCTGGTGTGGGATTTGGGAGAAGCGGAGCTGTCAGTGGTGTAATGCTAAATATTTTCTTCCCAGTGTGAGCCTGTGGGAGTCCTTGCTAAGCCAAAGGCATCAGTGGAAATGCTGGACTGTAGGGGAGATCTCAGGATCTCAGGACTCAGCTGAGGGCAACAGGAGCCAGGGACACAGAGAGGGAGAGAAAGGGGGGAGAGAGAGAGAGAGTGAAGCAGAGAGAGAGAGAGTGAAGCAGAGAGAGAGAGAGAGTGAAGCAGAGAGAGAGAGAGTGAAGCAGAGAGAGAGAGAGAGTGAAACAGAGAGAGAGAGAGAGTGAAGCAGAGAGAGAGAGAGAGAGAGTGAAGCAGAGAGAGAGAGAGAGAGTGAAGCATAGAGAGAGAGAGAGAGAGAGAGAGTGAAGCAGAGAGAGAGAGAGAGTGAAGCAGAGAGAGAGAGAGAGAGAGAGAGAGAGAGAGAGAGAGAGAGACAGAGAGAGAGAGAGAGAGAGAGAGAGAGAGAGAGCGAGAGAGAGAGAGAGAGAGAGAGTACAGCAGAGAGAGAGAGAGAGAGTGAAGCACACATACATACATTATTGCCACTACTACATATTATTACACACACACACCACACACATTATTATTACATATTTAAACACAGCATATTATTATTATTACACATATTATTTACCACACACATATTTTTATTACATATATATATACATACATATATTATTATTATTATTATTTAGCCATATTACACATATATTTTAATACATATTATTATTATTATTATTATTTCAGATATTATTATTATATTTAAATACATATTATTATATTATATATATATTATTATATTATTATTATATATTTTTAAAACATTATATATTATTATTATATTATTTAAACAGAGAGAGAGAGAGATAAGCATAGAGAGAGAGAGAGAGTTAAGCAGAGAGAGAGAGAGAGAGAGAGAGTGAAGCATAGAGAGAGAGAGAGTGAAGCAGAGAGAGAGAGAGTGAAGCAGAGAGAGAGAGAGAGAGAGAGTGAAGCATAGAGAGAGAGAGAGAGAGTGAAGCATAGAGAGAGAGAGAGAGAGTGATGCAGAGAGAGAGAGAGAGAGTGATGCAGAGAGAGAGAGAGAGAGTGGCTGCTGGACAGACATCTCCAGAGCCGCGCTCATGGCAGCACTGCAGCCATAACACCTGTCTGGCTCTCTCTGGAAGTTCCTCCTGGGGAAGCCATGCTGTTCTAGCTCTCAGTGGGCCTTCTACATGACCACAGGATTTCCACGCCATTTTTAAACACAAACAGTAAATTGTGAAATGATGAGTGTTGAAGTACCACAACATTCTGGGATGCATGAAGATTTTGTAGCTACATGTGAATATGTAAGCAAATACACTATGACAAATAGTTACTGTTCACTGCATGTAATGTATGACATGAATAGTACTTGTACTTAAAGGGGTTTTTGTACTTAGAGGACATTTCCAGATTACTTCTCAGTACAATAATGGGAAGTGATTTTGTTTCGAATAAGAAACGTTGCCTGGCACATTTTGTTCACTGTACAGAGGTCGGAAGAGGGAGGATGATGTCATCAAATCTATTATAGATGGAACCAATCTGCTATCAAGGCTGATGCCTGACAGACTATATTTGAATTACACTAAAACATCTGACATTGTAACTTCATGCTTGAAAATCGCCTCAAAGTTTATATCTATCTGAGGGAAAAAGATGACTTTTCCACTCTCCCAAAGCCAGTTTACAGAGACAGTCTAAATCTTAAGATATAGAAGACCTCATGTGTGTCTATGGAAAAGGCCATGAAACTTGAGCCATGACTGTGACAAATCCTTAACTTCTCTATGCAAAAGATCTTCATTCAAAGTGAAACACACCACAGTAGTGAATAATAAGCACAATCCCACAGAAATAACCATCAACGGTTCACACAAACCTGTAAACTGGGCACCCACAAGGATTAATGGGATCCTTTTAAAGGTCCATCCCACATGGTGTTTGTGTGTGTGTGCACAGGGCTACAGCTGCACAGTTGCACATCTTCCCTGTTTACACATGAGAGATCTGAATAAGGCCTTACACTTGTATTTGTATCATAAATGTATCTGGATGGCGTGCAGTCATGTAAGGGCAGATAAACAGGTGTCATTGCCACCAGCCATCCAGTATATGCATTGTGTGTGTAATTGTGGGTGCAGGGCAGGAAAACACTATAATAAATGAAATAATAAATAAAAACCTTTACAGCATGTCATTGTTGATGTCACTGCCATCAAACAATAATTAGCATGTTCTAGCAGTGCCAATAAGGCTCTGGGAAGTGTTTAGGTAGGTTTTGTGTGCCTTTTAAGGTACCTAGTTCACTAGTTTTACACCAGGTTACACTAGCAGAGCTAGTTTTAAAGCTTCATTGGGCTTCAAGCACAGACAAATAAGAGAGACTCTTTTCATCAATAATGCCCTTGTCTTGATCACTCTCTCTGGTTTCCGATCTTAGTTAACATTGAGTGTGAAATGAACTTAGCATTTATTATCTACAGCCAGACCCACATTCACTGAGAATTTTATTTGGGCATTCAAGAGGCCATTGGCTATTGGATCTGTCTAGTTTACACAAGATCTGGGCCACTTCGAGACCCAAGTCTTCTGTTATGGATGTCATCCATGTATGTGAATGTGTCTCGGTGTGTGTGTGTGTGTGTGTGTGTCTGTGTGTATGTTTGAGAGAGAGAGAGAATGAGGCATGGCTTTTGTGTGTCTATAGAGTCCCCAACCGGGCCAGCAGACAGTCTATGAGGAGTTTTAACTCCACTTTGGCCAGCGCCACTGGAAAGAAGTCTGTGACCTATAAATATTCCAAATCCACAGCACTGATGGTCAATTGCCTGTTGTCTCTCTAAATGACCTTGGCAAAGGAGCCTGGCCTTGTAAAATATAGAGCTCAGAGGGTTTGCCTATGGAAGGAGAGGCCAAAATGAGCATGTGAAATGAGGAAATGAGCGGATAGAGTTTAAAGAGACCAATCCATCGGAGAGAGCTGTCAGCCACTGGCTCTGATGGAAGTCTCAGGCCCCTGAAACAGGAAGGCCAGGCTGCGGAGAGGTTTCTTCAATTTCAAACACACGTCTGTGTGGACCGGTCCAAGGTACAGTATCACACGCACACTGTAATCACACACAGTTCCCACAAAACAAGTTTTTCGACTTTTTAATCCCCTCACAAGTGTTTTGGACGAGATGTCCTTCGTCTGCATGAGTATAGTGATTTCACCTTTGACTCCACTAGGTGAGCTAAGACCACGGTGCTGTGTTGACTCATGCCCCAGTGTGTGTGGTGAGTGTGTTTCTGAGGGAACAGTAGGAAAACTTAGTGTGTATGTGTGAGTGGAACAGATGAGGCTGGAGTAGAGGTTTAGCTTAGAACAAATCTGTTCCAGAGTTGTGTGCATGTGTATGTGTATGTGTGTGTGTGTGTGTGCACGTGCATGTGTGTGTGATTGTGTGTGTGTGTGCAAGCGTGTGCATGTGTTGTTTACAGTGTTCTGATTAGTGTCTTTCTGAGGAGCAGATGTGATTGGCAGTGCTAGTTGATTGCGAGTGTATTGCACACACCTGTCTCATCACAGCACACCTCCATGGACTCAGAGGAGCAGTCACTCAGGTCCTCCAGAGAGCCGTCAGTATCCTCCTGAGCCTGCAGCCTGATGGAGGAGAAAGGAGAGAGGGATTACAGACAGACAGAAGGAGAGAGGGAGGGAGAGAGAATATATGGAGGAGAGAGGAGAGAGAGGTGACACACAGACAGACAGAAGGAGAGAGGGAGGGAGAGAGAATATATGGAGGAGAGAGGAGAGAGAGGTGACACACAGACAGACAGACAGACAGAAGGAAAGAGGGAGGGAGAGAGAATATATGGAGGAGAGGAGAGAGAGGTGACAGATAGACAGACATTAGGAGAGAGTCAGGAAGAGAGAATATGTGGAGGATGGAGGAGAGAGGGATTACAGAAAGGCAGACGGAAGGAGAGATGAATAGATTGGTATAATAACAATAATAACTAAAGAAAGAGTATGACATAGTTACAAGCATGCTTACTATGACAAGCAGAATCAGACACCATAAATCTTCTCTTATCTGTAATGTTTAGGAATGTGTGGTTTTGGCTGGACTAGTATGACATGGTGTGGATGATATGTTTTGGCTCTGGTTTGGTGTGCATTTCCCTACAGAACTATTCATTACTGAATGATAGAGAGAGTCATTGTTAAATGACAGAGGAAATGTTTGGAACTCTGTGTCTGTGTGTGTGTGTTTGTGTGTGTGTGTGTGTGTGTGCGTGCGCTCAAGAGTGCTTCTGTTCTCTCACCTGAACCTGAAGGGGGCGACGGCGGCCATACGTGGAGACTCCCTGCAGGCAGGCGCCATGTTGGTGACCATGTTGCTCTGCCTCCTGGCCCTGACGGAAGCCAGCTCTGCATTGGCAGTGCCCAGCTCCTGGTCTGACAAGGTTGCCCCCTGTACCACCCTGGGCCCCTCCACAAACCTCCTGCCCCTCTGGGTTCCTCCAACCCACAGCAGGTTGCCATTGCTGGGCCTGGCCCGACTGTACGCGTCTCGACTGGTGCGGCCCGGCAGGAAGTCACCGGTCAGGCTCCGCGGGGCTGTGGACAGCTCGGGCCCGTTGTCAAGGCTGTGGAAGTGATGGTGCCCGGCCTGTAGGTTGCGGTTGGCATTTCTTCTCAGCTCGCGCCAGGCGTCGGTGGGCAACGAGCCCCTGCGGATGTCCAGCGTGTCCCGGGAGACGGGTGTCACTGAGGGCATCTCACGCTTGGGCACCTGACACAGGATACACAGGATACACACTACTGTAGCAATGCCATGGGGAAATCACAGCCACAATAGCACTGTCTAGTGTAAAAACACACACACACATGCACACACACACACACACACACATGCACACGCACAAGCACACAAAACACACACACACACACAATGTTGATAATGATCTATTGATCAGATCCCACATTGTTTACCAAACAAAGGCTGATGGATTTGTAGTTTTCTATGGATTTGTAGTTTATTATGGATTTGTAGTTTTGTATTTCCACTATTTAGACTAGTTGTGTACCAGCGCACACTTGCTATTCACTAGTGCCATGATTTGGTGGGAAAGGGAGATGGGAGTCACCTGTGGGCTACTGTAGGCAGAGCGTGACCCCCAGGTCTTCTCCAGGGAGGAGGAGCTGCGGACTGGTGGTGCTGGCGGCCCGGGGGCCACTAGATACCCCCCTCTGTGGTGCTGGTGCTGATGCTGATGGAGGAGGGGGCCCTTGAGCATGCCTCCTCTCAGCCTGTCCCTGGAGGGGGGTGAGCTGGAGACGGAGGGCAGGGAGGAGGTGGAGGAGGAGAAGGAGGCGTGGGTGGAGGAGGATGAGGAGGAGGAGGTCTGGAAGAGCGCCCTCTCCTGGCCAAGGAGGAGGCCGGCGCTCAGGTGCTTGGGGTCCAGACGGGAGGCTGAGGCCATGCTGCGCGGGAGGGGGATTCCGGAGCCGGAGTGGGAAACAGTCCGCACATTCCCACCTGCACTCATCCCGAGGAGCTCGGCCGGCAGTCAGGACAACGCAGACGGGACACGGATCCGCAGAGACACAGGCTAATCCCGTGTCTATGGAGAGTCAAGATGAGCCTGTGAGCTTTGGAAAGTTGAGGTGAGATTCCACACAGTCTCAGGAGGCCCTGCTCTCTTCTCTTGCCTTGATCCTGCACTTGTCCGGACTCCAGCTGTCACAGTTATGGCTTAGATTTGAGGCTCTGAAGAGAAAAAAAAAAACATTTCACTCACAGGTTGATCATAATACAGTCATACTGTATACATTCCAAAAATCTGATCAAACACACACACACAATCCTCTCTCAGAGCACACAGGGAACACACTTAAACTATGGAAAATACTTTTCTTTCCTCTGACCTGACCAGTCATTCTTCATTTCCTGCACCTATGGATGCAGTGAGAAGGACTTAGAACTGCACCATTTTTCCAGACAGCGTATCTGTTGCCAATAGATCTTCCAATGCACTCATTTTAAAAAAGAATGCGGCTGTTTAACATTAGCTTTGTTGCAAGCCTCGTCTGCAATATGTGAATCTGTATGGTGACAGTTGGCAAAACCTGCAAACAACACAGGGAGCATCTGCAGATCAGTGTGATACGCCTGAGGATCACATCCTGTGCATGGTGTGTGTGTGTGTATGTATGTGTGTATGTGTGTGTGTGAGAGAGGGAGAGTGTGTATGGATGTGTGTGTGTGTGTGTGTAGCCTGGTCAACTCAGGGTTAATGCTCACAGATAATGATTGTCTGGTGCGAGCATTTAATGTAATTAGACACAGGGTATACAGTAGCATGCTTGTGTTAACACTAACAGCTGCATTTGGCTGGCACAATGGTATGCCTGTGTGTGTGTGTGTGTGTGTGTGTGTGTGTGTGTTTCTGTTTGCGTCTCTTTCTACTTGTGTCTAAGCAGCACAATATGATTTCTGTTTTTTCAGAGACTTGTTGGCGTTCTCAGTGTATGTGTGTGTGTGTGTCTGTATGCGCGTGTGTGTATGTGTGTGTTCATGGTGCAAGCATGTGTGAGAAGGCAAGGCATTAATCTTTTTTAAGTACGGTTATAGGCCAGGAGTTCAAACACACACCTAGCAGCACCTGTGCTCTGCTTGGTGTAAATGGCCTCTGTGGTCACCAAAGAAGAATCTCACACCCAGTCTAAGTAACTCTGATGTGTCCCGCTGGAGTAGAGCACTGTTATGCTGCCCTGAGCTCTTTAGTTAGCCTGGGGTGAGTTATATTACACAGCCATCAGGGGAGCCCACAGACACACAAGCAACAGACAGAGTGAAACAAGATTTGGCGAAACCAGGGCTAAATCAGGGCTAAATCTTATGGTGCGTGTGTGTGTGTGTGTGTGTGTGTGTGTGTGTGCAATAGCTTGCTATGTGGAGATGTTTATTTGTTTTTAAGTCTGATGGGGGACAGCTGTGGACGTTTAGCAAACCCCAGATTGTGCCTGTGTGCTGCAATGGCCAAATGTGACCACATGCCACTGCTATGACATCAACACACACACACACACACACACACACTTAAGGCACAGGTGTTCGCCACAGGTTTCCCTTAAATCCTTGTTGCTGTGGACCCTGACAAGAACACACACACAGGAAACAACATTGCATCTCTATATGTGTGTGTCTAACCTTTTGTATACATTGTAACATTATAAACAGTACATCACCATCATCATCTTCATCACCATCATCATCATCATCATCATCTTTACCAGACTCAGGGTGAGGGTATATATTACACATAGATTACATTCACACATGTACTGTATAATCTGTTCTCTTTTAAACTGCAATCAATTCACACTTGTTCTACAAACATACTGAAAAGATACAAAGGAAAAGAAAATACACACATCTTCAGTATTTAGAGTAATACTCACTTAGAGGAAAAAATACATCAGCACACATCTTCAGTATTTAGAGTAATACTCACTTAGAGGAAAAAATACATCAGTGCGCATGCACAGACACAGATACACACACACACACACACACACACACACACACACACACACAGATCTCAGATCCTCTGACAGGTGTTTTAGCAGTTTGACAGGGATTATGCTAATTGACTACAGTACTATTCCTCCACATGAAGTGGAGCTCCTGAAAGGCTGAACGCCTCTGTGTGGTTTACATCCACACACATCATCAGCCTGAGGACGCTGCCACAGGATGGCTCCTCCTCCACTGGAGAAATGATACATGCATCACAACACTGAGCGTGGAGCTCTGCTGCTTTGATTACACTCTCTCACAGTATAGTGCAGTATAGTGTTACAGTCAATACAGCCAATACAAGTCATCTGGGATATATTTGAAAGGAGAGTCAGAGACAGACAAACAGAGAGAGAGAGAGAGAGAGAGAGAGAGAGAGAGAGAGAGAGTGCAGTCTAATTTTCGCAAGCTGTGTTTGCCACCAGCTAATCACATGGTGTCATGCTCATGGACCACCAGCCCTATTTAAGGATCAGTGGATTGAGGCTACACACACACACACACACACACACACACACACGCACACACAAACAAACACACACACACACACACTCACTCACTCACTCACTCACACACACACACGCACACACAAACACACAAACAAACACACACACACTCACTCACTCACACACACTCACACACACACACACACACACGTGCGCGCGCACGCACAAACAAAGACACAAACACACACACACTTGCTCACTCACACACACACACACACACACACACACACTCACACACACTCACACACACACTCGCTCACTCACTCACTCACACACTCATTAATACACATGCAGACAGACATATTTCCTTCCTGTCAATGCATAGATAAACTCAGT
>JAIFZK010000003.1:22617500-22625000 GCA_027481765.1 Tenualosa thibaudeaui
GGTCAATACGATCTCTGCTGAGCTGCAGGCGATCTCCAGCCTCCAGAGCAGAGTGCACAGGGTGGCAGTGTACTTGCGCACACACACACTCCCTGGCAGCCTGAACGGTCACCACCACCACCATCCCTGTCACCTGTCGTCGAAGCCCGCGGCCTAGACGTTCTCTCCATCCAGGCTTCTGAGAGCCTGGTATACGGTGAATCTGAGCCCCACGATTCCGCCTCTCAGGCTGGCTCCCAGGCCACCAGCCCCAGTACAGCAGAAACATCGGCGGCTGAGCGACCATCCATCCAGCCGGCCTTGAAGGCAGCATTGGCCCGCCTGGGGTTGGACACGCCCCCAGTGGCCCAGCCTAGGCAGAGTGCCTTCTTCAGGGGCTCCGCACAGCCCCCCATGCTCTGCGGCCTGACGCCCGGTGCCCCCGCGCTCAGTGCCGCATCACTGACGACTCTGCCAGGACTCTAGGCGTGTGGATGACTTTCGTCGCCCCACCACCTCCCGTACCCGCTTGCGCTGCCCCCTACCACCAGCCTGTGCCTCGTCGCCCCCCCGGAGACCAGCGGGGGTGAACTAGGCGGCGGTGAAATCATCACGCCGGCGGTTGGCCACTTTTCCAGCCAGCAGCTCTGGCATTGGAAAATGATGACCCCAGACCCCTGGGTGCTGGCGACCCTCACAGAGGGTTACCGCATCCAGTTCCACCGCCGACCGCCACGTTTCCAAGGGGTCAAGACCACCATCATGGGCCACCCGGGGAAGGCCCTCGTCCTACGGCAGGAGATTGTCGCCCTCCTGGAAAAAGGAGTGATCTCTCCAGTCAACAAACAGAGACAGCAAGGTGGGTTTTACTCAACATATTTTGTTGTTCCCAAAAAAGACGGTGGTCTCTGCCCAATCCTCGACCTGAGGTCCCTGAACGTACATTTGAAGGTCCTGAAATTCCACATGCTGCGTACTGTGGATGTGCTGCAACACATCCAGGAAGCCGACTGGTTTACCACCATCGACCTCAAAGATGCCTACTTTCATGTACCAATTGCGTCACACCACAGGCAATTCCTGCGGTTTGCCTTCGAGGGCCAGGCGTACAAGTTCCGTGTCCTGCCCTTTGGCATAGCACTGGCCCCCCGTGTGTTCACCAGATGTGTGGCAGCGGAATTGGCACCACTTCAGGCGCGAGGCACACGTGTTCTACCATACCTCGACGACTGGCTCATCTGCTCTCGGTCAGAAGCACAGGCCCACACCGACGTTGCGGCTGTGCTCACGCATGTCACAGAGCTGGGGCTCAGGGTCAACCACAGGAAGAGCTCTCTGGTGCCCAGCCAGGAGACCATCTTCTTAGGCATACAGCTAGAATCGCGGTCGTTGAGGGCAACCCCCTCCCAGGCCAGGATCCACAACATCCGCCAGCTGATTGGCTGTTCAGACAGGGCAGGTCGCTCACCCTGAGGACGTTTCAGCGCCTGCTGGGCATGCTCACAGCAGCCTCCTCTCTGGTCCCGCTGGGCCTCCTGGACCTCCGTCCACTTCAGAGGTGGCTGAACGACCTCCAGCTCCACCCCGCACTGCACGGGCACAGGCTGATGAAGGTCACACACGCCTGCTCCAGGCTCCTCTGTCCATGCAGGGTATTCCCCTAGCCATCATCCCTTCCCGGAGGGAGGTCATCACCACGGACGCCTCCCTGGAAGGATGGGGTGCAGTCTGGCAGTGCCGGACGATCAGGGGCTGCTGGAGTTCACGGCAGCAGCAACAGCACATCAACGTGTTGGAGCTACAGGCTGTATTTCTCGGCCTACAGCACTTCCTCCCAGACCTAGCCGGCAGGCATGTTCTGGTAAGGACGGACAACTCCACAGTGGTGTACTACATCAACCACCAGGGGGGCACCAAGTCCCTACAGTGCTTGAAAGTGGCGCATCAGCTGTTGCGGTGGGCCCATCAACACTTCCGGAGTCTGTGGGCTATGTACTTGCCAGGTGCTGCCAACAGGGCGGCAGATCTGCTGTCCCGACAGGACCCCGACCCGGGGGAGTGGAGACTCAACCCAGCGGTGGTACTGGGCCAGGACGCGCAGGAACATGCATGGCCGAGACAATGGCTGTATGCATTCCCTCCTCTGCCACTGATCATGCCAACTCTACACAGGGTTGCAGTGGACCACCACGAGCTGCTGCTGATTGCCCCTCGGTGGCCAGGGAGAGTGTGGTTTCCGAAGTTGCTGCAGCTTCTAGATGGAGACCCCTGGTGCCTGCCGGTGAGGACAGACCTGCTGTCACAGCTGTGTGGCCAGATCTGGCACCCGGATCCAGCCCGGCTGCAGCTCTGGGTTTGGCCACTGAAGCACCGGACCCCCTGCTAGAGCTCTGTGAGCCGGCAGTGATCAACACCATTAACAGCTCTCAGGCACCTTCCACCAATGCCCTCTATTCTCTACAGATAGAGAATCTTCTCCAACTGGTGCCTGACGCAGGGGGAAGAGCCTACGCGCTGCCCCCTGCCGATCATTTTACTATTCCTGCAGTCCCTGTTTGACAGGGGACTTGCACCTTCCACCATTAAGGTGTATGCAGCTGCCATCTCTGCACGTCATGCCAGAGTCGAAGGGAGGACGGTAGGGTCCCATCCCCTGGTGGCCCGTTTCCTGAAGGGTGCTCTCCGACTGAGACCCCCCCAGCGCAGCCGGGTGCCCACGTGGGATCTTCCCCTGGTGCTGCAGGCTCTCTGCGATGCACCGTTTGAACCCCTGCTGGAGGCAGACATTTCATGGCTTTCCCTGAAAACTGCCTTTCTTCTAGCCATTACATCGGCTAGGCGCGTTGGGGAATTGCACGCGCTGTCAGTCAGTGGGGACTGCATGCAGTGGCACCCAGGCGACAGTGGAGCCACACTGTGGCCTAATCCCTCTTTCCTTCCAAAGACCCTCTCTTCTACATTTGTCAATCAAACTCTTAGCCTGGCGGCATTCGAGCCGGATCAGGGTGTGAGGTCGGAACTTTTGTGCCCGGTTCGCGCCCTCAGGGTGTACGTGTCCCGCACGGAGGGTTTTCGCAGAACTGACGCCCTGTTTGTTTGCCACACAGGACCGAGAAGGGGTCTGGCACTCTCCAAGCAGAGGCTATCCATGTGGATTGTGGAGACCATACTACATGCCTACAGGCACAGTGGCTCCCCAGCCCCCCAACCCATGCGGGCTCACTCTACACGGGGTGTGGCAGCCTCGTGGGCATCACTGAAGGGCGTGCCCCTTTCAGACATATTCAGGCCTCCTGGGCATCCAGCTGCACCTTCACCAAGTTTTTACCGGGTTAATGTGGTTCCGCATAATCCCGTGGCAACAGTGGTGCTTCCAGGCCCGTTGCAGCAGCAGTGAGAACGGGTGGGCACTCCTCATGACTTTGTTGGTATTAGTCATCCATGTGCTGAAAGCACCGCCTCTGGCGATCAGGAGAAACTAAATAGAATGAGGGTTATGTATATAACCACGGTTCTATGAGTTTCGGATGACCGCCAGAGCTTGGCAGTCACTCGGAGTGTACACAACAAGATTTGCCAAGAGATAATTTCCTGGGTTCACCGGCCTTTTGTGCCGGTCACGGGGTGACGTCACCCAGGTCACAAGTGACTTTGTTGTTATTATTACTTGACCTGCACGTTCGTGTGATGGACATCCATGTGCTAAAAGCACCACCTCTGGCGGTCATCCGAAAGTCATAGAACCGTGGTTATATACATAACCCTCATTTTATTTTTCCGTGTATGGGTGTGCATCTCAGTATTATCATTTAATTATATTAAAGACTTTTTTGGTCTGTGATAAGTGCTCTCCAAACACATTTTACTTACTTAAATTCATATCACATTTACTTTACTTACTCACTTATTTACTTTACACTTACTTTACATACTTAACTTACTTCACATGATGGAAATGTTAGATGCTTCCATATCTTCCACAGCTGACCAATCCACAGTCATCCAAACACATGAGGAGGACAAAAGGTAAGAATGGGGAGGTGGACCACAAAAGCAGCATAAGCTGTAACACCAGTAGCACCTAATCTAGCACCTAATGTCTGTGCATCACAACAGCAGCATCCAATCTCTGTGTATCACAACAGAGGCATCAGATCTCTGTGCATCACAACAGAGGCATCCAATCTCTGTGCATCACAACAGCAGCATCCAATCTCTGTGCATCACAACAGAGGCATCAGATCTCTGTGCATCACAACAGCAGCATCAGATCTCTGTGCATCACAACAGAGGCATCAGATCTCTGTGCATCAGGAGCATCAGATCTCTGTGCATCACAACAGAGGCATCAGATCTCTGTGCATCACAACAGAGGCATCAGATCTCTGTGCATCACAACAGCAGCATCAGATCTCTGTGCATCACAACAGAGGCATCAGATCTCTGTGCATCACAACAGCAGCATCAGATCTCTGTGCATCACAACAGAGGCATCAGATCTCTGTGCATCACAACAGAGGCATCAGATCTCTGTGCATCACAACAGAGGCATCAGATCTCTGTGCATCACAACAGAGGCATCAGATCTCTGTGCATCACAACAGAGGCATCAGATCTCTGTGCATCACAACAGAGGCATCAGATCTCTGTGCATCAGGAGCATCAGATCTCTGTGCATCACAACAGAGGCATCAGATCTCTGTGCATCACAACAGAGGCATCAGATCTCTGTGCATCAGGAGCATCAGATCTCTGTGCATCACAACAGAGGCATCAGATCTCTGTGCATCACAACAGAGGCATCAGATCTCTGTGCATCAGGAGCATCAGATCTCTGTGCATCAGGAGCATCAGATCTTTGTGCATCACTACAGTAGCATCAGATCTGTCTCCCACCAGTTTGTACACAGCCAAACCTCGTTTTCAAGAGCAATGTGTTTACTGTGCATCCAAAGGAATCAGGAGATGTTTCATGTCCAAATTATTTTGGTGCTGTTTTATGTAGTTGGATTTGGTGTTCCTTGTCCTCTTTCTCTTCTACTACCACAAAAGAAACAACCTGTATGTGACCTAGTCTTCATTGAGGAGTTTGCATGTATAATAGGTCATAAAAAGCATGAACCTGTCATAAACTTGTGGTTATCTCCAAGCACATTCACACAGTCTTAGCGTTTGGATATGAAATTTCATCATGCTGATTTGACTTGTCCTACTTTCTTTGAACTTATGCTTAACTCTGAATGAGATGACTCACCCTTCAGCTCTAGTGAAGAGCAAGTGGGAGAGAGAGAGAACGAGGGAGTGAGAGAGAGAGGGCTCTGAGCTCTGTTGAAGAGCGTGAAGGAGTGAAGGGGCTTTGTTAAATCCCATGGTATTGATGTAATTGGCTGCTCCGTAAGAAGATTGATGTGTTAAAAAGTGCAAACCCTTTCACTTAATCATAGTAATCTGGGAGATGTGGCATTAGGCTGACACACACACAGGGGCACATGTGCCCAAAGCAAGCCACAGCAACAACACACCCCGATATGACCCTGTTTCCATGGTGATCAACCATTTCCGCTGATGACCTGTTGACAGAAGGCTGTGAGTGAAGCAAAGCAGACCGAGGCAACATGAATCATCTGGAACGTATGGAGGACTGGATTGACAAATGCCAAGATGTAAACCAGAACAGGGCCAGATAAGGCCCAGATCAAAGCCAGGACTGAACTGGATCAGGGGCAGGGCAGGGCGGAATACAAAGCCTGGTAGTCCATAGGGATGATTGACACCTGTCACTCACCACAGTGACGTTGTGAAGTTGATTCAAACCCTCTTTACTGGGCCTTCAGCTCATGCATTCCTTCTTGGCAAATTCCTACTAACTTTCCCCACCTCCAACCCAGCACTAGTAGCCTTCATCTCCAATGAGCTCCATTATCAGTAGAGCCCTCATCATGTGCCCTCATCCCAGCACCAGGCACGTTGCCCGGACCTCTGTGCCCCCCCCCCCCAAATATAAATAAACAAATAATTTATTATTATTGTTGTTGTTGTTTTTTTTGTGGTTGTTGTACTTTTGTGTGGTTGCATTACCAACAACAAATGCAACATTGTCGCCGGTGAAAACTGCAAGAAATTCTGACGTGAGCATACATGGGCAAATTTAGAGTCATTTGTTGCAAATGTAGCAAATTTGCCGTCGGTATTCTTTCTTCTCTATGCGTAGGGCTTCACGTCACGTCACGCCATGTCACGTCACATCATGTCACGTCACATCACACTACTGTGTAATGGCGACTGGCCTTTCGTTTCATTATCAAACTCTAAAATTGCATCTTCATCAACCTGATTTTCAAAATTTCTCAGATGAGAAACCCCCCGAACCCCCATCTATAAAAGGACTCCAACTGCTGATGTTTTAAATAACTAGCGATGCCTCTATGGCTACCAACAGTCATTCCCACCACAGCAACTGATGCCATACAGACTGAAAAATTGCCTCTCTCTCTCTGTTTCTCCTCCTCTTTTCTCTTCTCTCTCTCTCTCAGTGTCTCTCCTCCTCTCTTCTCTACCTTTCTCTCTGTGTCTCTCCTTCTCTCTCTCTCTCTCTTAGTGTCTTTTCTCCTCTCTTCTCTCTCTCTGTCTCTCTTAGGTTCTCTCCTCCTCTCTTCTCTCTCTCTTAGTGTCTCTGCTCTTTTATGCCTTAGGCATATTGTGTTCTGTCAGTCTTTTATCAATCCATCTCTTCTCATCTATCCACAAGGCAACCCTTCACCCACAGAACCTCATTTAGTGTCAGCAGTATGCAGTCTCATTCAGAGTGGCAGAAGTATGCAGTATGCACCCTCATTCAGAGTGGCAGCAGTATGCATTGGCTACATTATGCAGTATGCAGCCCCATTCCCAGTGGCAATAGTATGTAGTATGCAGCCGCATTCAGAGTGGCAGAAGTATGCAGTATGCAGCCTCCTTCAGAGTGGCATCAGTATGCAGCAGCAACAATATGCAGTATGAAGTATGCAGCCTCATTCACAGTGTCAGTAATATGTAGTAAGCAGACTCATTCAGTGGCAGCAGTATGTAGTATGCAGTCTCATTCCCAGTGGCAGTAGTACGCAGTACGCAGCCAGTGCTGTAGCCTGTGCTGGGCTTAAAGCGGTGCAGACAGTGTTTGATTAGCGTAACATGCAGAGATGTGGCTCAGCACACATCCTCTATGCGCATTACAACAAACAAGTCTGAACCGCACAGAAAGAAAACGGACAGGCTGGCGGCTGCAGCAAAACTAGGTCAGTGCTCATTTTGACAAACTCATATCCCCTCCAACACACACACACACACACACGCACACACACACACACACACACACGCACGCACACACACACATCCTATGATACACATTGGAAGTTCTTGCCATAGCCTGCAACAAGGAAGAAGGAAGCCAGCGGAGCAGCTCAACAACCAAATAAATCATCGGGAAAACAAAGAGTCTCCAAACACTGCAGAATCCTTGGCAAGTGTGTGTGTGTGTGAGTG
>JAIFZK010000003.1:22632500-22662500 GCA_027481765.1 Tenualosa thibaudeaui
AGCAGGATTCCTTGTCTCACTTAATAACTCTAGAAAAAAGAAGTCTCTCTCTGACACACACGTACACACACACACACACACACACAAACACACACACACACACACACACAAACATATTCTCATATTCTCTGGTTGCTGTGTGTGGTAGGTAGCCCTATGTAATACAGAGCTGTTGTGCACCATAAACACTGACACACACACACACGCACAGATGTGTTTCTGCACCACATACATCACACCATGCAGATGAGGAGGAATTTCTCACCCTCAGACTCCTTTGTGTGTGTGTGTGTGTGTGTGTGTGTGTGTGTGTGTGTGTGTGTGTGTGTGTGTGTGTGTGTGTGTGTGTGTGTGTGTGTGTGTGTGTGTGTGTGTGTGTGTGTGTGTTTGTGTGTGCGCGTGCGTGTCTGTATTTGTGTCTGTGTCGAGCTGAGTCACACCCACACGCAGTCTCCCAAGCCACACAGTCTCCAAAGCCAATAAAAGTACAGCATCTGTCAGGTTCGATCTGATCTGGGTACCAGAACTTATTACTCCACACCCACATGCACACATACACTAACACACACACACATTAAACCACTCACACTCTCCCCATTCTCACTCTCTCTCTCTCACACACACACACACTTATACTCTCTCTCTCTTTCTCTCTCTCTTTCACACTCACACACTCACTAACACGCCACACACAAACACAATAAACTACTCGCACTCTCCCCACTCTCACTCTCTCACACACACACACTTACACTCTCCCCACTCTCACTCTCTCTCACACACACTTACACTCTCCCCACTCTCACTCTCTCACACACACACACTTACACTCTCCCCACTCTCACTCTCTCACACACACCCACTTACACTCTCCCCACTCTCACTCTCTCACACACACACACTTACACTCTCCCTACTCTCACACACACACACTTACACTCTCCCCACTCTCACTCTCTCTCACACACACTTACACTCTCCCCACTCTCACTCTCTCACACACACACCCACTTACCCTCTCCCCACTCTCACTCTCTCACACACACACACTTACACTCTCCCCACTCTCACTCTCTCTCACACACACTTACACTCTCCCCACTCTCACTCTCTCTCACACACACACTTACACTCTCCCTACTCTCACTCTCTCACACACACACACACTTACACACTCTCTCTCTTTCACACACACACACACACTCACTAACACGCCACATACAAACACAATAAACTACTCGCACTCTCCCCACTCTCACTCTCTCTCACACACACACACTTACACTCTCCCCACTCTCACTCTCTCTCACACACACACTTACACTCTCCCCACTCTCACTCTCTCTCACACACACACACTTACACTCTCCCTACTCTCCCTACTCTCACACACACACACTTACACACTCTCTCTCTTTCACACACACAGACACTCACTAACACACACACACACAACTAACTGTGTTTCACTAAACACTACAACTTGAACTACTGGATGTTTCCAACTAGACTATAGTATCCTAACAGGCCTACATTTTGTCCTCATTTTCTACTAAATCACGTGACCATGTGAACTAATTGCAATATCACTTTTGTATAATGTCTACTTTTACACTAATTCAGCTGCAGTTCTTAGCTGGTGTTGCTACCTCTATTTGATGACTTTATCCAGCTCTGTGGCTTTCAGCTTTAAAACATTATCATGGTCCCTCCCCACTGGTCCCTGCTTGTTCATAATGCCCAGAATGATGACCGACGGTTTCCAGACAGGGATCTCAGTGGGGAAATGAATTGAGAGATGGAGTAGAAAGTGAAAAGAAACTTTTCTACCAGCGTTTTTAACCGAGAAAAACAGACATGGCCACACCCAAACCAAAACACACACACACAGAGAGAGAGAGAGAGAGAGAGAGAGAGAGAGAGAGGAGATAAAAAGAGGAAAAGAGAAACAGATGAAGAAGCATGTCTGAGGATGGCTCCGGTAGCAGAGCGAGGACCTTCATTCTGGTGCGACAATAAAAAGGCTCCCCGAGCTGAAGTGCTGGTGCGACAGCTAAAAGGCTCCCCAGGCACACTGCATTTGTGTGGTAGGCCAGACTACCTCCTCTGGACTTCTTCTAAATGGACTCTCTGGCTCAAGGCCAGCTCAAACCCGATACTCTATCTCCTTCTCATGTCTTTCACTCTGTGTCCATCTCTCTCCCACCCTCTCTGTCTTTCACTGTCTATTCATCTCCCTCTTCTTCTCTTTCACTGTCTGCTCTCTCTCTCTCAAAATGTTCACCCTTTTCTCTCTCTATCTCTCCCTCTATCCAGCCAGCACAGCAGGAAATGGGTCTGTATCTGTGCAGGACCCCCAGGGGTCTCACACACACACACACTCACATAGACTGATGAACACTCATACACATCTCTTACCTTCAGACGACTCAGCACTCAATGACACGCCAAAGGGGCACTGAAACTCACACACACAAACACACACACACACACACACACACACACACATAGGAATATAAGTCTACCTGGTGCCACAGGGGCTCTCACACACAATCTCTGGCAGTGGAGTCATGCAGGACAGTGTGAGAAAGACACACATGTGCATGCACGCACACACACACTCACAAACACCTAGACGCACACTCACAAACCAACTCCCCCTTTCCAGAAGCATAGAGGTCAGTGTAATGGAATAGTGATCCTGTGGGGCACAGACTGCCCTAGTAATGTCTGATTGCTGTGCCAGGCCTGTTTAGTCTGAAGACTTGAGATGAATTCCTCACAGAGAGACTGAATAGAGGCCCCTAACCCTAACCCTAACCCCTACTGGAACTCCAGCTAACTTGAAGGAGGTCAGACAAGAGTAGACACACACAAGTAGAGAAGTAATTATAATGTAGCAAAACAGAACTACAAGCAGGACAAGACAGCAACTGCAAAGCTGACACAATTGCAACCTAATGCTATTATGGGCTGGCGATGGCTTTGGGCACTCCCAATGAGTTTCATGCTGACTGACCAAACACTGGCCGAGATGAGAAGTTTGCTTCCTGTTTTCTGGACAAATACAGGTGCAACCACTGCATGGTTGGAAGACCAAGATGACTACGTCGCTGACTGGTCCCAGATTATGTTAACAATAAGACACATAAGAGAAGCCCTGGATTATACTGGTTTTACGGCGGCTAAGGGAGTTGTGGGGTGCCATTTAACCCCATTAGCCGTTGTAAAACCAGCATAGCCCATGGCCTCCACTTATTGCTTTTCTAAAATGGTCACCAAATTAACCCGACATGGTCTCATTAAACGACAACAACAAGAAATGTAGTGATGTATTTACAGACTATGTGATGATGTATTTATAGACAATTCCTCCACCAAGAAATATGTTTCCTCTAACTGAATGGAAGGAAGTGTGGACCGAGCTGTGGTATATTGGGGATTTAACAACAGTGAACACAACTCAAACAATATAGTCAAGGACAATATTTACCAGAGCTTGATTTACTTGCAGCAAACAAACCTTCACAATCACAGACACAAATGAGTAGCTTTTTGTTATGCAGATGTGTATAATTACCCACCTGAAGGGCCGTGTTTAACGGTTCCCCCTTCCTGTTCCGAGGGCCTGGTTAGAACCCTCCAGGCCTCCGGGAGTGTGGGTGTCTACAGCCCAGACCTCCTCAGACTGTAGGCAATAGGGGCTTTGCAGATGGATGACAGGAGCCCAGGATTAATTATACGGCATTGAGTAAGGAGCTAATTTAAACAGGCTCGTTTGTCTCCGCTACCATGACGACACACTCTCACACAGTGAGGAGAAGGATGGTGATTAGTGTCAGTGTGATGGGAGTCAAAACATGAAAAAAAAAGCACAGACAGACACAAGGACATGCATAGACACACACACACACACACACACACACACAAACACACACACACACACACACACAAACAAGAGAGGGATGGTGACAGAGTCAAAATAGACATAACACACAAGCACATACATTTGACTCTTTATCACGCAAGCTCACCCACATAAATACACACATAAACACACACACATAAATCACAGACATGGACAAACACATGCACAGACACACATTCCAGACACACACAGACACACATAGACACACACAGATATACACACAAGCAACATGACAGTTTTATGGCAGTGGGACACATTAAAAGTAAATGTAAATGAAATAGGACAAACGTCATGACCTCATGATCCTATGGACTGAATAGTGTGTTCAAATTGAACCTGAACTACCTCATTCACTCAGGTTCATAGTGTATCACTGGGGTCATTAAATCTTTTACGTCCACCCCCCCTCCATAGATCCACACATACACACACACACACACACACACACACCACTGGCCCTCTGAGGGCAGTAAACAACAATGGCAATTCACCTGAGTCAGAGGGTGTGTGGAGGTGACTTGAGTTTACTGGCCACATCACAACTGAGGGGATTTATTACAGTAAATTAGCGGCTAGCGGCTAACAGCGGCTACTGCTAAGATTCAACAAGATCCAATTTATCTGGCTTTAGCTGACAGAATCCAATCAGAGAGGCATCAAGAGAGCCCAGCCTCATCTCTACAGCTGAAGAACACACAGAGACGAGATTTTCCTTTTCCTTTTTTCCTTTCATTCACTCTGGCAATGCGACATATAATTTGTCACACCAATACAGCCTATTTGAAATGAACTGAATTGATAGAGAGAGAGAAGAGAGAAGAAGAACATGTGAAAGTGAAAAGAGTGAGAAGTGAAGAGAGAGGAGAGAGTGAGAGTGAGAATGAGAGTGAGAATGAGAGTGAGTGAGGGAAACGAGAGAGGAAAGATTGGTGGTATGATGAACTGAACAAATGAGTTTAGTGGAGAATAAAACACCTGCACAAAGAGGGGTAGAGAGAGTGAGAGAGAGAGAACAAGAAGAGCAGAACAGGAAGAAGAGAAGAGGTGCAGAACTACCACAGGCAGCAACTAACTCCTGAGAAAGAACATAATGATTTGTGTGTCTCTGTGTTTTTGTGTGTGTGTGTGTGTGTGTGTGTGTGTGTGTGTGAGTGTCTGTGTGTGTGTGTGTGGCAGGGGAGTGGCTGAGAAAACATTGCTACATTACTATAATCTTCTTCTGTCATAGACCTCTGAAAGATGACACTTCTCTCAGTCACCAACAGAGGGAGACAAGGCATGTTTTACTTTAAAAAGACCAAGCCTAGAAACCCAAAGCCCTGAGGCAGAGTAGGAGAGGGAGGAGGAGGAGGGGTGACCTTCACTCAGGGCACAGAGGAAGCAGAGGGAGGGCTGTAAGTCTCAAAGCATGCTCAGGTGGACTGGAACAATAAGGGAAGCTGACATTAAATGCTGAACAAACAGAAATTACTGCCAATATATTACCCATGTGTTGATGCAGGGTGGGGTGGGTGTAGTGTGTGAAAATGAGAGACCAGCATAATTTCATCAAACACACAGTGTAAACAAACAAATAAATAATAAAATAAGTCAATAAATAATAAATAAGTCAAATCATGATGATTATGCCAGATCATGTGTTACTGTAAATGAACTCTATGGCAAATCTTCCAGGATGGCAGCAGGCTCCTAAAGTGAGTCTGAGCCATGCTGGCATGGGTCTGATCTCCCAGCACTAGACCTTCTCCGGTGTCATCCCTCCTATAATGGAGTTTAGACACAGATAAGGGCGGAAGACTGCATCAGGCAGAAAAGAGAGAGAGAGAGAGAGAGTCCCTCACTAAAGGCTGCAGTGTTGTAAATTGCATTATGATGTGAACCCAATGAACCAACTGGCTGCAGTGTGTGTGTGTGTATGTGTGTGTGTGTGTGTGAGTGAGAGAGAGAGAGAGAGTGTGTGTATTATGGGAAGCCTGAGAAACTGCAGCGATGGCACAGATAGAAATAGTAAGCAAGCAGGCAGGCAGGGTAGAGAGCAGAAAAGGGTGTGTCTGCCTGCCTGAGCCACAACTGCCTTCAGTCAGACTTTCCCTTGGTGAGCTGGTGCCCCCTGCTGATCACGCAGCACAAGTGAGCCAGCTGTGTTTCCACTGCTGCATAGCACCTGTTATCTCACTTTAAGCAGCACAGGAGGAGATCTGCATTGTTATCCGAAATCATTCTATAGTCATAATATACAGCTGTGACCTAAGCCAGTTCATTAATTAATTCACTCAACCTAAACATGCACTGAGCGCACCAAACCACATCTTGTAATGCGGCAGTCTGTAAAGAATGTTTATCACAGAGTCGGATGACTGTATTGCATAGGTCACTGTTAAAGCATGCAACATTGATCTTGAGCAGAAGCAGTCCTGATTACGCAAGTTCCCAGAACAGGCTGCTTTCATAAGAGATGCTCCTGGTTTATTGATGAGGGCGATGCAGTGTGGTGTATACAACACACTCTGCTTGGAGGAGTCGAAGCAACATCAGGAGCATCTGCCCCAAAACACAAACACACACACACACACCCCTGACTGCATATAAACAAACCCAGCAGGAGTGAAAAGAGAGATAGGGGAGAGGGATGAACCTCCTGCTGCCAAATCTCAAAACATTAAATATTCAGACTCAAGCCACAGTCCTCAGGTTGTCACAAGGCAGCACATCGCATTTCCTGTTGAATCAGACTCCACTTCACAAGAAAACAGTCATTCTGCTAAGAAGTTCATGGGAAAATTCTAACCAAACCATAACTGGCAAAGTAATACGTTTGAAGAAGCATCTGAGCTCACCTGACATCATCATGCACCAGATCTAACCTGTTACCTGTGTTCAAGTAAGAAGAAGATGCAGTGAATTCGGAAGAGTGATCACCTGGCCCTTTCCACTATGAAAAAGGTCTCTGTTGGTACTGTGCTGTCAAACGTATTCCACTGCACAGGCGCTGAGATACAGGTTAGCACAGGAACATCATGGGTCAGTTACAGAGTTCCTTTCTCCCAGCAGAAGAAGCAAGAAAATTGAAGTAATTTGACCCTAATCCTAGTGTGGCGGAGAACTAGAACAAGTGACTGTCCACTGTCAAAGCTCATCTCACAGGACAGCCAATGCCAGAAAACCCCAAAACTCACCTTATGCTCTGCGTACACAAACTCAGACTGCCCCAGGGGTGCCACAGAGGAGAGTCACATCCAAAGCACAATGTGTGCCCATGGTGAACTCTAGGAAAAAGGAGAAAATAGCAATGTGTGCAAAGCAGTGATCTCTCAAGTAATCAAATGAAAACACAGGAAATATATGAGATACTTACACGTTTACAGTCCATATGCACAGTATATGTATGTGTGCCTGTGTGAGAGAATGTGTGAAAATGTCTAAGCGTAGGCTAATGGGCCTCAGTGTGTGCGTGAGTGTGTGTGTGTGTGGAGACGCAGAGTCTGAGCTGGTACCTTGGGACCCTGTCTGCATCTCTGAGCAGCCCATCTTCTTCCCTCCCTGGACGGGAGATCTCCTTTCACCCTTCCTTCACGACTTCGATCGGCTGGACTGGCGGCCCCTGTGTCTGCCAGTGGATGGGCCGTGGTTAAAGTATGACTTGGCAAAAGCTGGGAAGGCAGACCAAAGCCCAACACCCAAATGCCACTGCCAAGACAAGTGGGCAGGGCATAATCTAATGAAGAAAATGGAAAGACGTATGTGAATTAATGTGTGAGTGTGTGTGTAAGAAGGGGTATTTTAGTGGAGGTTTGTGGCATTAAATCTCTTGGCTTGTTTAATGTTTTAAAGGAACTTCCGGCACTTGTACAGCAGCTTAATATTTCAGGCACTGTGACTTGCTTCAACTGAGCTCATTTCAACGCTGGAGTGCACTACACGACAGCTTCAGCAGTGAGAGGCTGAGAGAGAGACAGAGAGAGAGAGAGAGAGAGAGAGAGAGAGAGAGAGAGAGAGAGAGAGATCTGCTCCATCTGAGAGCCAGACTATTCCAGCCACGTTTTCGATTTGTTGCTCTGACCACTCTCCACGAATAAGACCAACACGTCTCTGGCCACAACAGCGCGTTCACAGTGTAGGCTTGCCGCTCTTTTGGACAAAAATTAACAAAAGCAAAACATAGCCCTAATGTTAAAAAATCTTGGCGTCTTCACAGACAGTCACACGAAATAACAAAATCAGCATTTTTTCCCACGCTGCCGAACGAAGAGGTATTCATTTAGAGTGAATTTGAATTGAAGAACTCCGGTATAAGTATAATACCACAATGGTCTGTTTACAGGCATTCCTAAAAAGACAACTAAACATTCCAAGAGATAGTCTAAAGAGAGTGGTTCTTATGAGAACAAAAAATATCACACCAATTCCGAGATCTCTGAAGTACCTCTGAATATAGAATACAGAATTGGCTTTTAAAATAAACTTGCCTTGCCTTTCAACGTGGACAAAATTGTTATGTGCTAACATTTAGGCTACTCGGTAGCATTTTTCATAGTTTTAGCGGACCAAACGGCTCTTCTCTCTCCGCATAATCACGGACTGTCATTCATCAAATTTCTCCTCTGCTCTTAAATTGATTGCTTTAACTGGGACCATAATTCAAGCTCAGGCCAATTAACCTATCACTTGACTATGTCTCCATCTGCTGATGTCACGGTGATATCACGGTTTCCGGTGCAGAATGACAGAAAAAACAGCATAGAATCGCTATTCTCAGTTTCAGATTGTTCCAGTAGAGTTTGCATTTAATATGTTATTATAGTGTTAGTGTTGCAGCAGCCTGCTGGGTTCTGTGTTTTTACTTCAAGTGCTGGCTGCATAGTCGGCACGGCATCTCTGGAGAGAGGAGAGTAATCATCCAAGCAAACATGCAAGAGACTCTGTCCCCAGCACACACCTTGTAAGGAAGTGGAGCAAACAGAAGCCTCCATCTGTTTAGGGGCCAGCTTAGGGAGATACAGCTCTGTCTTTCTGAATGGCTTTATTACAACAGGCAACAGATGTCTTTCACCTAACTTGGAATATAGATACAAATGTGAATGCAAGTACCCTGAACATACTGTAGGCCTATCTGTATATTTCATAGATTCATATGAATTTATATCTTTTTTCCTAGAGTAACTCACTCCCTTTTAAAGTGTCATACCGTATGTGTGACTGTCTATACATATGATTATGTTTAAGTAAAGATTACAAAACCATCTTTAAAGCTGTAAGGTCATCCTTATAAGAGCGCTCATTAGAATTAAGACTGCTTGGCGAGAATTCCAAATGTCTTGTCAGGTTAATGATTGAAACAAAACCAATGAATGAGCAGCCTGTCACCTGTGTTTTGGGAGTGTACCCAGAATCCTCTCTGATGTGGGATGGTTAGTGTTAAAAAGACACTAGCAGGATGCTAGGCAGGCTCACTGTTTGAGTCTGTCTGGGTCCAGAATGAATGGAGCCTGCCTGTGGTCCTCTCTCCCATTGCTGTTGTCAGTGTTGGGTAAGCTACTCAGAAAATGTAGTTAACTAAGCTGCCATTTACTCCACTCAGTTGAAGCTTCAATGCACTAAGCTACCTTAAGACAAAATGTAGCAAGCTAAAAAAAATGTCAGAAGTACATGTGAAGCTACTTTATAATTTACAAAAAAGGCCTATGAAATGATCCAACCTTCTGCTAAGACTCTATTAGTATTAGTATTAGTACCAAACTAGCAGGTCTCTCCAATAGGCATATAGACAATAGTAACTAGCTAATAGTAAGTAATTGTACTTTTATGTAAGCAAAAGTTTTTAAGACAATATTCGTTGGGTGTTATTTCCACATTTCTTGCCCAGGATAGAATGAATGGTAGAAGAGTATGTGCATGCGTGTACTTTATTGGGTCCTGAAAAACGCCTGATTTATCCAATATTTCACATGATGCTTACAGCATTTTGCACTACTGTTTTTCTAATGCTTTCTAACATTATTTGACTATTTACATTTACTGTAATGTGTGCACATGAGTGATAGAGGACACCCAACTGATTTTTGTATACACTGTGTTTTTTTTTTAATTGTGGCACACACCTCTCATGCAATAAATGAATCATGTTATTGCAAAGAACTGATCTTCCATACATGGCCTAGATGGAAGATTTGCTGCTGTGGGCTCATACTATGAAAATACACACTATAAATATAAAATAACTAAACTAACATAAAATAACTAAACTAATGAAAAGGTATCAGATTCGGAAAATAGCTTCACTGCAGCCATGCTACTCAGTAAAGTAGTTAAACTAGTAGCTCCACTACTTATAGTGAAGCTACTGCCCAACACTGGCTGTTGTAATGATGTAGCAGTGTTGTGGTGATGTATGGATTATGTGGGAGAGCACAGATAATGCTAAGAGTGTTTATAAGATAAGAGTGTTTATCATATATCACCTATGGCACAGCTGAAACTCAACATCTGGACAACTGTATAATGCCTCTAACCGTCGTCCTCCTCAGGTTAGCTTTCAAACTCACCATACCTTACATTCTTTTGTTCACCCTATGCTGTTTGCCAGTCCTTGCCTTCCCTCTTTTCCTCCTCCCTCTCCTCCTCTCCCTCTCTTCTCCTAACCTCTATGCACTCCCTGTCCTCACAGTCTCTCTCTTTCTCTCTCTCTCTCTCTCCTTGACTCCTCCCTTAGGCATATTAAACTGTGGACTCTGTGGAGGAGACAGGATCTCCTAGAAGCCTCTGGAGTAGCACCACATCCTGAGTGGCACACACGCACACACTTACGACCAGCAAACAGGTAAGAGCTCAAATATACACTGTCAAATTACTTCAGATAGAGAGAGTATCTGTGTGTAATCTTATAGTTATTATACAGCTACCACTGGGTCCCAGTTACGCTGAGTGTTGTATCTGAAAAACACTTTTCCAAAGGTTTGGTGTTAATTGCAATTCAAAGTGGTGAAACACAAAATAGTGTTGTGGTGGATGTTTTATGCCAAATGCGGACACTGAGAGTTTCTGAGAGGCATTGTGATGTTGACATCCAGAGTCATCCTGAGTCCCAAATCAACAAAGAAGTCAACAGTTTAGATACTTATTAGATGGGCATCCCAGGTGGACAATTTCAAAAGTTTCTGATCCGAATTGCTCTCGTTCTAAGTCTAACTAAGTCTAAGTCTAAGAGAGTGAGGCTGGTCTGTCCATATCAGACAGTGACACTGGGGTGATCATGTTGGTTGTGGACAATTGTACAGAAAACCTGTTCATAATAGCGATTAAAAGCTATAGTATTTGTTTGATGTGAATGATTATGTGAAATGTTTTGTACATTTTTTATGTAAGTTCTACAGCCAAACATAGCAAATGCTCAAATATGTAACCATTCACCTCATGCAAAAAACATTACAATTAATTGATATTATGGACATTACATAAATCCAATTTCACAGGAACTGCCCTTGTATGTTTCTGAAAAATGCAGTCAGAAGGGAGCTGAAGACCAGGGGTTGATCAAAGACCAGGGGTTGATCAAAGACCAAAGACCAGGGGTTGATCAAAGACCAAAGACCAGGGGTTTATTAAAGACCAGGGGTTGATCAAAGACCAAAGACCAGGGGTTGATCAAAGACCAAAGACCAGGGGTTTATTAAAGACCAGGGGTTGATCAAAGACCAAAGACCAGGGGTTTATTAAAGACCAGGGGTTGATCAAAGACCAGGGGTTGATCAAAGATGACTCCTCAAGTGCCATGTAGGAATGCTACACGTTCGGCCACCACAACAGTAACCCTGGTTATATCATGACTAACAAAAGAGAATGTGTCTTCATACTCTTTCTCTTTCATACACGCATACAATCCTGTCTCAGTTCTTTTGCCATTAATACACCATGAAGCCAGTATTTCCTGTTTACGCTCATTATGTAATCCCCTAATTGTTTAATTTGAGCGCCTGGCAAACCCCTGGGAGAGTTGGAGCTTCAGTCCTCTCCGACTCAGTTTGAATGCTACAAATACAACTAGCACCAAGCTCGAGCTGTGTGTGTGTATGTGTGTGTGTGCGTGTGTGTGTGTGTGTGTGTGCAAGTGTCTTCATGCACATTTATGACGTTCTTTGTGATGTGATGTGTTGTGTGTGGTGTGTTCCCCATGTCTGTGGACAGGATGCCTTTCGGTGGGGGAAATCTGTGCGGCTGCTGCCATAAGATGGTCTACTTTGCAGAGGAGGTGCAGTGTGAAGGGAAGAGCTTCCACAAATCCTGCTTCCTCTGCAGTAAGTCAACTATTATTAAGTGTTGCTTGCCTACCAGCTATCAGCTACTCTTCAGCTCTGCAGGCAGTGTACCCTAAAGGACTGCTGGTAGAGTTGGGTGGTCAGCTAAATATTCTCCTCACCTTGACTTTGGTTCACAGCCAGACTAGAGCCACATCTGGCCCTGAGTCAACAACTGTCTAGATATGATCCATCGCTTTTTACTCACAAACAACTTCAATATTGCTGCAAACAAAAACAAGTCACCGAGTCACATTCATTTGGACATTAGTCTGAACAGGCATCAGGCAGAGGAAAGAATGTTCTAGACCGGACAATGAGGCCAGGCCATGACCGCAGGAAGAAGAGCAGGACACACAGCACCCCATTATAGCAACATCCCATCCAATCACACTAAACCACACATGAGGTGGTTAGGTCACACAGCTGTGTGTGAGAGGGACCAATACTGTAGGTGGGGTGGAGTATTGGTGTCTTCCCAGTCTTCAGCAACATCAATGCCAGATTTCAGGCAGGTCAGGGCCAGGTGTGGCACAGAGTTGGTTAGAGTTAGTCTCCTCTTTGTCCTACAGAGGAAGTGACAAACCAGATGGAAAAATGCACAGGCGGAGGGAGAAGGGGAAGCTGCCGGCAGAGGGTCAAAGCGACATCACATCCTACTGGAGCTGTGTTCCATTGCATAGTGGGATAAGATGGGGATGGGAGGGACCACTTTGATAAGATGAGAAAAGACCATTTCAAAATGTTCATGATACTCTTTACAACAGAGAGTAGTAAAGGCTGCACTCTCGAATATAAATGTTATGATTGTGATTTATTGGGAAGGATGTCAAGTCAAACGTTTCGACCTAAGCCATCTTCAGCATCTAAGCCGAAACGTTTGTCTTGTTTTTTTTTTCTTTTTCTTTTTAGGTTTCTTTATTTATACTTTTTTCCAAACCCCCACAGAACACTGCAGAGTGAACTAGGCAATCCATCGTTAAGAGACCTGCAGTTCAAGAATGGAATTCAGACGATTGTCTTTACTAAGCGAACGGTGCCCGGCGTTTGCAGTTCCATGTTTGGCTTCCTGCAGCACCCTGACCTTATTAGGAGTGCCTGTCCTGGTACGCCTTTTAAGGCTCCAGAGGAATAGGAGGTGAACGAGAGAGAGAGAGAGATAGAGCTCTGAGGGACTACTGATGCATAGTGATGGGTGTTTATGTAGAGAGAACAGGAGCACTGCTGCTGGAATGGGATGAGCTCATCATGCATCAGAGAGGCTGCTTTGCCCTATACTGCATGCCCTGAGAGAGAGAGAGAGAAAGGCGCCTACAAAATACTAATGAGGCAATGATGGCTCCTCTCTCTCTCCGTCTCCCTCCCTTTCTCCCTCTTATGTAAACACACAAAGGCCAAGCCAGAGCAGTGACGTGTGAGGGTAATGTCTCTGGTCTGTTTCACTGACTATATTCCCTTATTATAGAGATACATGTTTTTGGCTTGTCTCCACTACAGAAGGGAGGAAGACATAACAGAATGTAGTTTACATAATAGGACAAAAAAGGTGGTAGGTTTTAGCCTATGGATTCAGTGGAGAACTCAGAGGCTCTGCCAAACTCCTCTTCTGGCAATAAAGCATGCCAGCTCATTTCACACCACATTAATGTTCATTAAGGCAGTCAGGAAGTGCTAAAGGGTGCTAGTACCTCAAATTTCACAATTCAAGACAAACATCTTGGTTTCCAAAAATGAAAGCATGCACTTAGTTCATATTCCCACTGCAGCTTGTACTGACAGTGCCTCTATGGGCTGGAGGCCGGAGGAGAGAGATACACCTCTGCATTCATTACTCCTCATTAAATCATTTAATGAGCTATCGCTGTGATTCATGGGTGGAAGAGCTAGCAGCCCAACCAGACCCAACTCCTTGCACTACTGTTATATGCACAAATGCCATATTTAGCATGATAGGAAAGAGCTTTGTTTAACATTTCAGTCACTATGCATAATATGAACTTATGCTGGAGCAGAGTCAGTGACTGTATGAACTTTAATTGCTGTTTCCATGATAAAAATTTTGTTTCCTTCACTGTTGTGAATATATTTTAAACGCCTCAAGAACTATGTATTTTTTTGTCCACCAAGCTAATGAACACCATTGGATCTAATCCTAAAAATGTGATATTGATCTGAGTCGTAGTCTTGATGGTTTTGTCTCTACCCTGTGTTTTGTCTTCTTTGGGTCTTCCCTTCATTCACAGGCCATAAATTAAGCCAGATGTACTTTTCCAAATTACCTAGAGAGATATTATTAGTTCCATTATTCCCTTAATTAAATGACTGTTTCCCATAATGAAATTATGATGTCACTGTTTTGCTTGATGAAAAGGATATATTTTGGCTTACAATGATTAGTAGTTTCACATTAGTTCTGAAGAAGTGTTACAGGGATGAAGCACAAAAGCAAACAGTATTAAGTTCTGTATTAAGTCATGTGTTTACATGTTTAGACACACTGTATATGATGGCTTTTGGCAGTTAACTAGCATTGCATGATAGCACAAAGCAACATTGAGACAACACACACAAGCTCAAATAGAGGGAGACACAGAAAGAACCCAGCAAGACCTCTCTTCTACATTAGGCCTCAAATCCCTGTTCAATTCAGTTCAGTTATATCACTTTTAAGTTGGATAGGCCAGTTCATTTAAATCCACTTCAATATACTTATTTATTAACTGCCAATAACAGCTGATTAAAATGTTTAAAGGTTAAATCTCCTTCTTGTTCTCACCTCTTTGTCCCCCAGTGGCCTGTAAGAAGAACCTGGACAGCACAACAGTGGCCGTCCATGTAGATGAGATCTACTGCAAGTCCTGCTACGGCAAGAAATATGGGCCAAAAGGCTATGGGTTTGGTGGTGGAGCAGGAACCTTGAGCATGGATACTGGTGAACACCTGGGAATCAGACCAGAAGGGTAAGAGCTGAAGGTTCTTCTTACTGTGTGTGTCCCTTGGGCACATTTCTGTGTGAGGCATTTCTGTGGTCCAAAATGCCCTGATCCTCTGAAGTACCCTTGGCACAGTGTACTGTGCTCTCAAAGTTAGCCACAACTTTAATTTTTAATTAAAGATGATTAATAGTGGTAGCGTAGTGGTTATGGAACCTGGCTAGCTTGCAAGTAGCCTGAAGAGTTGTGGGTTCAAATCCCAGCTGCTAAGTTGCTGGGAGACTGGCCCTGAACAAGTAATAGTTGACAAGTTGTAAGTCGCTTTGGATAAAAGCATCTGCTAAATGCATAAATGTAATAGTAGTGATGATGTGATGAATGAGGAGAGATCAGTAAATTGCTCGTTATCTTGTGGAAGGAACAGATTTCAGCCATGCATTACACAAACATATAAACAACTCTCTTGTCATATCTCCATGCCGTGACACCAAATAAACTGGATTCATATGTCATATTTTACATCATATGCTGCGTACCATTTATGTTTCATCATGTTTGCTGGTTAAGTAAACATCCCAGTTAGTTACACACAGACACATTCCATCCCATAAATAATGACATCATCACCCTGTGGTCAAAGGTCATTCACAGTTTTTCATACACACACACACACTTCATTTTTTCATCCCACAGGCCAACTGCTCACCGCCCCACTAATAACCCCAATGCTTCCAAGTTTGCCCAGAAGTTTGGCAGCTCAGACGTTTGCCCGCGCTGTGGGAACGCTGTGTATGCGGCAGAGAAGGTCGTGGCGGGAGGAAACGTAAGTCCCATTGCTTCTGTTGCATTAAATGGACTCTGCATTACAGATTACAGTAAATGGACTCTATCTTTGAGTTGTCTTGGATACACCATGGTTCTATGATGGTACTTGTCCATTGACTTGCGTTTGATGGAGCACTGCTATATCTACTGTCAATAATTACCTCACTGTGTGGCTATATCTGTCATAGTGTGTGAGAGTGTGTTCATTGCTTTGTATAGATATGCCTTTGAGTGTGTTTTGTGTTTGCATGCCTACCCGTGTGTGTGTGTGTGTGTGTGTGTGTGTGTGTGTGTGTGTGTGTGTGTGTGTGTGTGTGTGTGTGAAAGATCCTGATTAGCATTGTGTTGACTGTTGATGATTTCATGTGTGTGTCTGTGTTTTTCTCCCTCTGCAGTCCTGGCACAAAAGCTGCTTCAGATGTGCCAAGTGTGGCAAAGGCCTGGAGTCAACAACAGTGGCCGACAAAGACGGTGAAATCTATTGTAAAGGTACCAGCACCTTCTAGAACAGCATAATACATTGAGCAGCATATTAGCCTGGCATGGATACCAATATGCAGTTCAGTCAGTGTTGTTGGCTTGTAGAACTGTCTGTATGTAAAACCCAGAGGCCTGGATGAAATGTGAATTCATGGGATTACATGTCATGTAATAAAGGCTGAACTGCCACTGTAACGACAGGCAGGAAATAATTCCAGGCTTAGTGTATAAGAAGCTGCCAGTCATGTTTGACAAGCTGTTGACATCAATCAACTCTGTTCCCACAGCGTGCTACGCCAAGAACTTTGGACCAAAGGGCTTTGGTTTTGGTCAGGGTGCTGGTGCCCTGGCATACTCCCAATAGAGTGTGTGCCCAAACCAGTGATGCCCAACGGCTCAGACGTGTTTGTTTGTGACCCAAATACCTCTCCTGCCCCTGTACCCACCCGCACCCCCCACCCCTGTGTGTGAAGAGGTGTGTATGGCACCTTGTCCCATCCACAGCACAATACCATGCCCAGCAAGCACTCGCTCCTGACGGCTTCAACTATTGTTTACTTGCACACACACAGACACACACACACAAACTCAAATAGAGGGAGACACAGAAAGAACCCAGTAGCAGGACCTCTCTTCTACATAAGGCCTCAAATCCCAATTCAGTTCAATTATATCACTTTTGAGTTCGATAGGCCAGTTCATATCAATATAATTATTTATTAACTGCCAATAACAGCTGAAAAGATATATTTACAGAGCCCAGAGCCTGAAGCCAGATTAGGTCAAATCTGTTTTTCACCAGAACACGGTCACATTTCTTCTCAGTTGTCAGCTCATATCCAACAGGCCACCGTATTTTCAGGTGCAACACAAATTTACCTTCAGGACTGTAGTCTTTTATTCTTCATTATTTGACTCCCTTATCACATTGTGATAGAGATAAGCCATGTTATTCTCCTCACTGTAGAGCTTGGTCATGCACCTCTGTCTGCCCGTGCCTGAAAGACTCTTTGTGTTGTAGCCGAGTGTTTGCTTAGGTGAGTGACATATCAGTCAGTCCCTCAGCGGAGAACACACGCGTAGGGCAGAGACAGCCGCTGCACAAAGGCTCAAAAGCATGAAAGTATCTTTGGTATTCCAAAGTCTGACATGCTTCAGGCAGTGTTACAGAGAGAGATGTTTGAGGAGAAATTAATATATGTGTCTCTGCTTTTGTTTCAGTAAACAGTATTTTATTGTTGTTATTATTACAGTTGTGTGTTTCTCTGTGCTTGTTTGGCATTACTGTTTGCTTTGAGATGAGATCAGTGACATAAACGCATCTTGTCATCATGAGATTGTCTGAGGTCATCCTTGTCTTTGCTACAACACAAACCCAGCCAAGCACGCAGACTCCTCACAAACTCACCGCACACAGCCGAGACTGTGTCACTGACAATGGGGATCTGTCTCCACTGGGGTCAAAGGTTGTCTCAGGGGTGGGCTGAGATGGGGGTTGTTTGGGGACGGAGGGAGCCTGAGTGACATGGGGGTCGAGGGATGACATCACAACACATCTCACAAAGGATAACAGCATGAAGTTAGCCGTGCAGTCGAATATGGCCATAGTAGTATCCAAATTCTCCACCAGAGGGAGCCCTTAGAGGATTCCTACAGTAACACTAGGCAACACTATTGACAGACTTTATCATGCCATGCAATGCATTCTGGGTTGAAAACCCTTGTGTATTCCCATCCCTAGAATGCATTGCTGCAGCCAGCTTCATAAAGTAAGGTAATATTGAATTTACCTAATATCAATTATGACAACATTCTGCAGTATATGAAAATTGATTTGTGTTTATGGATTTACTGATCTCCACACAGAGCTACCAGTAGCTCTCCACCTGCTTAAGAGTATTTTTTTCCAAAGGGGATGTGGGGGTGGTGGTGGTAGTGCGGGTGGTGGTGGTGGTAGTACGGGTGGTGCTAGTGCGGGTGGTGGTGGTGGGGGTGGTGGCTCTAGTTTCCAGGGAGGGGTCAAATGGAGGGAAGCGGGTTCGGCTAATCCAGCTGCCATATATGAGAGAGAATTACAATCAGCTGTCCAGGATCACTGCTGCTCAGGGGACATATATCAGCAATGACAGGCACAATGTGTGTGTGTGTGCGTGTGTGTGTGTGTGTGTATGATGTTTGTGTGTGTGCATGTGGGGTGTGTGTGGGGGGGGTCTGTGTGTGTGTGTGTGTGTGTGTGTGTGCATGTGCGATGTGAGTGGGGGGGTTGGAGAGAAAAAGGTTGAGTGTGAGAGAGAAAACAACAGAGGGTATCATCAGGCTGCCTTACCAAAAGGTCTCCTTCCAGAACCTTCTACTGGACAGTAACATATGCCTCTTTTGCAGTTACATCACCAAAACAAACAGGCAAACAGCCCATGATGTATCTGCTGCTGAGAAGCTCCACAGGGCCCTTCAAAAATAACACCACCACACCACTGTACAAGCATAAACCACACATTATAATAACGACAAATTTGCGTTGCGTGCAAACTACAGTGGCACACAAAAAAAAAAAACTGCCACCAAAATTAAAACTATCACCGCAATCACCAAAACACTTTTGTGTAGCAGGCAGAAACTGAGTGCCATATGAGTGAGAAAAAACATTGCAGTGACTTCTCAGGAAATAGGGTGGCAGTCGAAGCCCTCTGGCAGAGCTCAAGGCCTATTAGGGCGAGGTACAGCCCGCAGTGGAAAACATCACATGCATTATTTATTCATACTCATGCTATTTCTTGGTACTTGTACCATTCACCTTGTTGCCCAAACGTATCTGAACATTTTTACCTCCATATACATTCGCAGCAGATTCCACATTTTTTGGTTCTAAATGCTAACTAGTTCCACTAGTTCCAATTCCACACCAGTGCTTTTAAACTTACATGGGATTGGTTAAAGGCCATACATTTTAGCGGGAAATGAACACAAAACACACTCTTACATTATGGTATTTGCAGTCATTTCCAATGAAAAACAAAATATATAAAGTAACTAATTAATACATTAGTGAACCTAAGTTAGTAAAGGCCTTGAAAAAAACATTAAGCCGCTGGTCATGCTATTTCTTGGTACTTGTCACCAGTATGAGTCTCATTGTCTTTATGTGCTAACGAAAACAATACTACTGTAATAACCTCTGTGTTCCCTCCACAGCCAATGGCAAAAATGTTTATGTTTGTATAACACACAGGAAACAGGCTGATGGTCGATGTGTCATTCTTTTGTGAACGTTGGCGCAACTACCTGTTTGCACTGTGGACTCTGTCTGCCATGTGGCTCAGTGTGGTCACGAGGCTTATCTCTACTCCTTTCCATCTACCTAAAAAGGCAAAAAACTGACTTTTACCTCAAACGCAATGTTGGCAGGCTTAACACGTGTTTAGTTTCAAATGATGTTGCACCGCACTCTGTCTTGTCTCTTTAAACATCATTAGTTATAGGTTGTCCAATAGTGTACAGAGGCATTTTGATCTACATCCATTGACTCTGCTTCAAGGAAGTAGGAAAGGACAGGAAAGTAGCTAGACAGAGCTGCATAGTGGATCAGTAGGTAAGAACCAGGCTACTACAGCTGTGTTCTGTCATTTTGAGTCCATGTTGCTTTGGACAGAAACATCTGTTAGATATTAGTAAAATCAAACTTCATAAATCATAGGAAGAAAAGCTCAAAAAAGTGGTCCTGTGGTTCTGTGTTGTGGTGGTGAACAAAATTCATGAATAGAGATGCACACACGCACACACACACACACACACACACACACACACACACACACACACACACACACACACACACACACACACACACACACACACACATACACACATACACACACACACGCACACATACACACACATACACACACACACACACACACACACATACACACAATATCTGTCCCTCTTCCACACCACACCCTTTCACCAACACATGCATACACAATCACACTACACACACTATCACATAAACAGACGCAAAGATAACAGATTGGCAGCATCAGCTGGCTGAGAGCTCTATGTTTAGCTAATAGACCACGGCCAGCAGAACACTTACAATTGCATTCTTCTCAGCATTTCAATGAGATCAACAATGTCTACAGTTAATATATTAATCAGGCTGTGTGTATGTGTATAAATGTGTGTCTGTGTGCATGTTATAAGAATTGGTCTCTTGGGTGGTGGTCGGCCACATATGCCAACCGATGATCATTGCTTAGACACATAGACAGGGTGAAGACAGTGTCAGTGTCTCACTGTGTTATTCTTACCAATGAGCCAAGCTATGGCTTTTGTTGCAAATACTGTGTGTGTGTCTGTGTGTGTTGGTGCAGGGGGGGTAGTTTAGTTTCTAATGTTTTCAAAAGGTCCTGGAAGACTCAAGTTCATGTCTATTCGTCATGTTCTCAATTATGTACAGAGTACAATGCTTATGTAGGCTACCTACCAGGCTGCACTAAAACATAAATCCACCAACATAAATGATCAGCATTATAAACAATAACCGAACCATAACATTCTATGCAAAATTGCTCATTCTTTTTTCTACTGACAGCACCTGAACCACAGAACTCTGGATTGTTTCAGACCGGCTTCAGTCAATGGCAAATTGTGTTTTGTTTTGTTCACTTCCAATGGCTGTACTAATTTGTTTGGAATATCTCTCACTTATAACTTATAGAGGAAGTGTAAAATGTTATTTTTTAAAAAAGAAAAAAAAAAGTATCTTTTTTTTCCTAGCACCAACATTACATTAGCTGCTGGAAAATCATCCAAATTTGCAGAGTCTTGCTATGTCCATTTGAGGTCATGCCTGATTAAGTATGTGGTGTAGGCCTACTTTAAATCCACAAGGCACTACAGGCCACCGTTAGAACTGACAAATGGCAAATAACTGTTTGCTCTGATTTCAGTTTACCTGTTAAATGACAGCAAAGATTAATTCAGACCATCATATATCATATACTGACTTTGTGTTTGTGTGTGAAGGCCATGCATGTGGTAATGGACTTAGTCAAGAATGTATGAAGTACATCCTACCTTAATCTATATATATATCATTATTAGTAGGAGTCCTGCAGTGAAGCTAATGCTAGGGTCCCAAAGCGCTCTCTTTGACTGGCTTGCGCTTGTATAGGGACATTGTGGATGCCATCTCGGGTGTCTTTGGAAAGGCTCTCTGATGAGAGTACCGGGCCTTCTCTCCGTTGCAGGCATCCAGCATTTCTTGCATGCCTGCCACCTCTTGGCTTTTAGTGGGGAATGAGAGAGAGACTCAAGGCCAGCCCTCTTCCCAACCTGGAAACCTCTCCATCTCACTCACCCACAGGATTGTGGTTAAAGAAAGAAAATAGAGAGAGAGAGAGAGAAAGGTGAGAGGAGAGGGGGGAAACAAAGAGAAAGAAAGAGGGGGAAAGAGGAAGAGAGAGAATAGAATGAAATGGAAAAAGAAAGCGAGATAGAGAAAAGGAGAAAGAGGCAGGCAGTGAGGCAGTGGTCATGACCCACAGCTGTATCTGTGGAAAGTCTAACAACACAAGTGATAGATAAAGCAAACCACTTCTGATGTTGACAGCGTGTGTGTGTATGTGCGTGTGTGTGTGTGTGAGTCTGTGTGTGTGTGTGTTTGTGTGTGTGTGTGTGTGTGTGTGAGGGGAGGGGGATGCATGTATGTCTATTAATAAGTCTTTGTGACAGGCAAAGATCCCTGCACTTTCAGGTTATATATTGCAGGGCATTCTCCTCCAGCATCACTATCAGAGTCCATAGTCCTCCCTCCTCTCCCCAGACGCTCACAGAGGTAAGACTCCTCACTGCTTTTCTCTACTGGCTCCTTTACTCACCTAGATCTCAGTTAGGGCAGAGAGCAATAGACTCTGGTTATCTTCTGGGGAAGTATGGTTTCATGGGGATGTTGATGTATTGTATGTGTGCAAAACCTTTTCTGAGACTGTACAGATCTGTCAAATGACAATGCGACATAGTAATTTGACTGCAAATGATATTCCAGTAGAGACTCCTCATTAAAATGTTGGGAAATACTTTTCTTTTTTTAACTATAGGACAACTAAGAATATGGCTACACAGTAGAATGTTAAGAGGTAGAAAGTAGTAATGACAGACAAATAATTCCTGTAAGTGTCAGTTGGTATTTCACACTATTCAAGATGGACAACTCTCAGAGCAAAATTTCAAAGAACAGAAGCTCATGACAAACATCCCATAATAATGATGGAAAGTTTTTATTTTCCTGTAGCATCTTTGCAGCTCATGCTAAACAGAAACGTGTTTCTGGATTTAAAAGCTTTAAGATGAGCCTACTGAGCCCCCCTCCAGTTGTCCATTGTACAGACAGTCTGAGGTTTTAGCATCTATATAGCGATGTCATTCCTAACTAGCTAACTTCATGCATTTCAAACTCTAATTCCCGATGAATGTGATCCAGGCATTTGTTTAGCATATTAGCATATGTCTTTAATAATTTTATAGATTTCTAATGATTGTTTCCCATTTCCACACATTTGACATACATTTTTGTATCACAATTTACTTTTAAAACCAATGGTCTGTGTCCAGTCTCCAGCAAACCTAAGTCTGGAGACTTTTCTGGAAAATTTCCAGAATGTGTGTATTTCAGTGGAATTTGATCATGGTGCTTGTGTGTCCTTTTAAGAAGCTGACAGGAGGCTATTTAGGGAGTTGAGAACGAGAGCGCTGGATGGAGACGGAGCAGGAAAAGCTGGGATTGTTATCTGTCAGGAATAGTTGCCATGCCTGAACCTTTCCAGACCACTTTGTGTCTGCCAACACTTTCTTTTTTGGTGATAGACTTGCTGTGTGTGTTTGTATGTATGTGTGTGTGTGTGTGTGTGTTTTTATGTGTGTGTCTGTGTGTGTGTATGTGTGTGTGTTTGTATGTGTGTGTGAGAGAGAGAGAGAGAGAAAGAGGTGGGTGGGCAAAGGGTTTAACCCTCTGACAATGCAGCAGGCTGGCAGGAAGCAATGAGTGAAGGTGAGGAACGAATGGATCAGGTGACCTTTGACACCAACTCCACCAAGCATAGTTGACGATCAACAAAATATTTAGCAATCAGAGTTCATTTGTGCCTCCTAAAAATATAAACTGAGCTGAAAAGCATGTAAGGCTCACTCGCACTTGCACTCTCTTTCTCTCTCTCTCTCTCACACACACACACACACACACACACACACACAAACATAGATGCTCACACACAAACAGCCACACACACACTCAGACACACACTCACACATAGACACACATGCACAGAGCAGTGTAGCACATAAAGCACATGTTATGTAGTGAGGGCTCTTCAAGTGGTCCTGGGGGAGGATTAGGGCTAGATGCACTGGAAAAGTCCTCTGTGAACAATGAGAGCTGAAAGCTCAGCCGTCTTTAAAGTGCATACTTATGGAAAGAACAGCAACAAATGGACTGGTCTTTAAAGTGCATACTTATGGAAAGAACAGCAACAAATGGACTGGTCTTTAAAGTGCATACTTATGGGAAGAACAGCAACAAATGGACTGGTCTTTAAAGTGCATACTTACTGAATGAACAGCAACAAATGGACTGGAGAATGACCAACAGAACCAACAGCTTTATTTTTGTCTTTCAGGTTAAATAAACACCAGCCAAGATGCCTGAACAGAGGTGAACGTGTGTTTCTTGTGTGTGTGGAGGTGTGCTTACAGTAATGTTAGGCATATTATATGGTGACATGAATATGGTGAAATCTAATTTGCTATTTATATTTTTTTCCCTGTCAGACAGGAGGTAAGATAGATATTCTTCTTCTCTTTTAATGGATTGTAACACTGTCACACTAATAATAACTCCTCAATGTTGGGTTCAAAATGTCATTATATATCCACACATTAGGACAAGTCCATGATTGTAGGCTTCTCATAAGACAGTCATAAGAGTAACATCAAACTAAATTAAATCATATCAATTTTGGCTCAGTTACACAGAAACACAAAGCATGTTTAAACTAGCCCAAAATATTCACTAAATAGATAGTAAATCTAACAAATGCCCCCGGGCCCCTGATATTCTACCAAAACAATTTATTGAATTGAATTAATAAAATTTGATTGTTGCTCAACATTCTGTTTGTTCCATACAGAAAAAATCCAAAATCTCAGCTTCAAGGAAGCTGATGCTTAAGGTGAGCTTGCTCTTCCAACAGATCACATGTAGGGGGATATTTGTCACAGTAGGGAGAAATGAATCAGCCTAGGTGTGTTCAAGTTTGGTTAATAGTTGCTGCTAATTAGTAGAAGTCAGATGCTACAAATTAGCCATGATGAAAATATGCCATGATCAGCTGTCAAGAGTGCTAAAAATTTCAAATACCCAAAATACAACTAGAGTAGAATATTATTATAAGCTAGTTACAGCTAACTATGACAAGATATGACAGGATGTTAGGCCTCTTGACTTTTGACAGTATAGACAGCATTAGCAGCTCTAACTCTAACAAACTTTATCTTTGAAGTCTAATATTTCTATTTTTCAATCTGCTTTTGTTTAATTTGTTCTATTTTAAAACAGTTGAGGATTCAAATACGTATTATTCCACATATTTCTGATATACTATAATAGGTGTCATATATATGCTCTAAATTACATACAGAAATTTCACTGGCAATACCCTTGCTACAGCGCCTCTTTGAACTAAACCAGGGGGCACTGTTACTACTATCTATCTATCTATCTATCTATCTATCTATCTATCTATCTATCTATCTATCTATCTATCTATCTATCTACCTACCTACCTACCTACCTACCTACCTACCTACCAATCTGCCTATCTATCTGTTTGTTTAGATAGACAGATGTTTAGATGGATAGATGATACTGCTTATCTGTGTGTCCTCTGGTTTTGAATATAAAATGTACTGTGTGTGTGTGTGTGTGTGTCAGAGCCTGATGGTGGCCAGGGCAAAGGAAGAGCTGGAGCAGGAGATTGTGGAGAAAGAGGAAGAGAAACAGCGCTACTTGGCAGAGAAGGCCCCTCCCCTGCAGACCAGCGGCCTGTCCTTTGCACAGCTCCAGGTCAGTGACTCCAATTACAACTAATTACAACCTCAAACAAAGTACTTTAAACAGTCAAGTCCAGTTATCCCCCGCCCACACCAAACCCTAGTCAAAAACGTACCCCTTCATCATTGGCCTTATGTAACTCCTCTAGCCAGGAGATCACCTCAAACATAGCTCTACTCATCATCCAACATCCTGACCTGTGCTTCATATAATTAACCAACCCCAACCATGGGCATAATCCCACCATTCCATGGGCTGTTGCAACCAGTTGCAAATCAGTAGGCCCTTTTACACTGATGAATATCCCATGATTATTACCCAAATTTCACATATCGCAATAGTGTCCACTCGACCCACCAATTGACCTGCATTGAACTCTAGTGTCAGAGCCGAGGTGTGTTCAGTGTGAAAGCTAAGCCAAATCCAACCCGGGGTTACCAAGGTGATGACGTATCACCAGTGCAAACCTTGTTTAAAAATGCTTTTGCTGAGGAGGTGTATTCATGTCAGTGTCATGCTAAGTGTGGTTTCATAGTTTTCTTTGGCTATTGACAGCTTTAGAGTAGCATTGGCTAGCACTGGTAAAAGTTTGTTGGTTGGAGGCTACCTTAGAAAACATGCATGAGCTAATGAGCTTCATGTAAACTGATACTGCCATTAGACATTAGCCATGCTAGACATACTAATGTCAATAGCCATATTGACATTAGCATTGTTTTGCTAACAACACCAGCAGTAGACAAACAGGCATAAGCTACAGACCAGCAGATTGCTTAGCTAACGGATTTGTTTGTGCTTTCAAAAGATCTACAGAAAGTATCATAAGCTTATTGATATACGACTCTGCAGAGCTTCCTCTGATGGCTACTCTGCACAACTCTCCCAACACAGCAACACGGCTTTAAGCAGATAATACGCCTCGCTTTCACACTGCTACTCGACCCGCGATGAACTCGGTACCCGGAATGTAGCAGCTTCCAGTGTGAAAAGGGCTAGAGGACTGCACAACAGTATACAGTGCTTGCTTAGATTTCCTATTGGGATGGGAATGTGCATTATATTCTGATATTTGCACACCACCTTGAACATGCATTATTTTTTAAATTTACAAACGCAGAGTCTATAATTATGCCATCACCTGTCTCTCGTGCTGAGAACTGTTGGCAGTCCTGGAGTCCTGAGTGTGGGGATGTAAATACAGTGAAAAAGAAAATGAACAAGGACTGTTAATATGAGTTCCAAACCGTGCGTTCACACTAAGAGCTACTGAAGCTGTAAAATCAATTTCGCTGCGAAAATATCTGTTTGCTCATGTCACTCTAAACACCCATAATGGTTCATTTGCCATATCATTTCCAGCTGAAACATGTCATCTGCATAAAGTTGAGCAGTTTCTAACTTTTCTTAGTCGCTCTAGTCACCCAAACATTGTTGCTCATCGCTTTTATTGCTCTTCTCAAAAGAAAATTAGTTTGAAATTAGTTCCACTAATTTTACAGCTTTTGTAGCTCTTGATGTGAGCTTGACATCAGAGTGGGTTAGGTGACGTGTAGGACAGCTGTGAATGAGGGGTTCAGGCAGCTGTTTCTCCCTACAGGAGCTGTGCCGAGAGATGCACGCTAAGATTGATGTGGTGGACGAGGAGAGATACGACATTGAAGCCAAAGTCATGCACAATACCAGAGAGGTGAGGTGGGCAGTGTGGGTCTCACTCACTGATACTGCGCTCTGTTATGACATATAGCTGATAATACTGACATAACACAATTTGTTGCTCACAGGTGAGTATGTGCTCTGTTATTTGACATGCATTTTACTTTGAAATCAAAGAGGCCACAGTAGTAAACTCTGCATTGTGTCGCTCCCTTCACCTCCATGCACCATCACATTGTTTCTTGGATGACATTTAACATTGTAGAAAATGTTCTTGATACAAGTAGGGAGAAGTCTTACCAGGGGGGTAGCAAAGCTTAATGACACACCACTGATACACTTCTAGTGGGCTACACCTGAAAAGTGATGTGGCTGAAAGAGAGCTTGCTTCTGTTTGCTCAGATCAAGGACCTGAACATCAAGGTGCTGGATCTGAGGGGTAAGTTCAAGCGTCCCACTCTGCGGCGGGTGCGGGTCTCTGCAGACGCCATCTTGCGCTCTCTGCTGGGCTCCAAGCACAAGGTGTCTATGGACCTGCGGGCTAATCTCAAGTCCGTTAAGAAGGAAGATACAGAGAAGGTGTGCAGCAGGAATCAGCGATACGCTATTTCACTGAATTATTAAAATGACTGCAGTAAGCCTAAAATTGTGTTTGTGTGTGTGTGTGTGTGTGTGTGTGTGTGTGTGTGCGTGTGCCTGTGTGTGTGCGTGCGCGTGCGTGTGTGTGTGTGCATGTGTGTGTCTCCTCCTTAGGAAAAAACAGTGGAGGTCAGTGACTGGAGGAAGAACGTGGAGGCCATGTCAGGCATGGAAGGCCGTAAGAAGATGTTTGATGCTGCACAGTGAGCAGGTACATGCTTTAAACAGCATAAACTAAAAACAATCAATCACAAACACAAAACACACACACACACACACACACACACACACACACACACAGACACACAAATAGTTTGTCATTCGTCTTCCTGTTTATTATCAAAAATTGATTTCCTGAAATTCCAGTTCTAGAATGTTATCTGTGTGGAAAAACAGAATTTGTTTCTAATGCAAGTCTCTTCACAGGAAATCAGGGTGGAAGAAACATTATCACCACATCATCACATTATTGCATTAGTCACCCATGACAATACCAATATTTCAGATTAAATGTGACTAATGATATAAATATGATATGAATAATATGAATATAATATATTCAGCAAAATGCCCCCTATACTTTAAAGACAAGCCCACCTCGGTCCAGTAAAAATGCATTACTGTGGATTCTTGGTTGCTACCAGAATTGGCCAAACACCTTCATCTTCATATATATAAGATATAAAAGATGACTACATTTGTTTTTGTGGGACAGGAACCCTGGTTTGTGTTTGTTAGTGTATGTTAATAGAGGATAAAGCTTGTTGTCAGATGATTTTATGATGAAGTTTACTTGCATATTTGTATCCCAAATACTGATATAACATTCAAATAAATGTAATTTGCCAAAAGATGTGTGGTGTCTGCTTGCTTATGATTTCGAGAAATATTTTATTTTGTATGATTTGAAATGTGCTGTGTCTTATGTCCTGTCCTAACTAGGAATGCAGTAATTACCCAATGCTATTAATCATGTTTTAAAAATCACTTAAAAAGCTCCTCTACGTCTCTTGGAGGGCACTGCAGACAGCTCGGCCCAACTTGCAAGGATGGAAAACAAAGTTAGTGGTGTGTCCATTTAAAGTGCTTTGCTTAACAGAGCCGACTACTATGTATGTAGACTATTTGGCAGAGGGATTTGACAGCCCCCAAAATTATTTTTTTTAGTAATGAAAAATATAATGAGGAATATTTGTCAATCACCTTGTTTTCATGAAAAAGATGAGAAGAGACTAAGATGAGACGGGACTAAGATGAGAGGGGTCTAAAATGAGAGGGGTCTAAAATGAGAGGGGTCTAAAATGAGAAGGGACTAAGATGAGAAGGAACTAAGATGAGAAGGAACTAAGATGAGAAGGAACTAAGATGCTAGATTTGTTGAGCTGCCTTCGAGAAAGCCTGTTAGTCTTCCAGTCAAGTGCAGCAAGATATGATCTTGAAATTCTGTAAGAATTCAATTTGCGGTAAGCCTCTATTGTTATCATTATAGACTGCCTGTTCCAGAATGGTGCAAAAAGATGCAAATTTGTAAAAAGACAAAAAGGGCAAAAATATATTTCATCTATAGTTATTTGAATAAAAGAAAGAATCCAAATAATTGACACTTAATAACACTAACTAACACTTTGAACTTACAGTTTTTAATCTGTACTGGTCTATCTGAAGTAAAGGGAGAAACCATGGAATGAAAGTAATGGCTAACTAATGGGAAACTAGAGCTAAGATTAGGACAGACTGGAATGATTAAAATGTAACTAATAAACAAGTTCAAATACTATGAAGACTAAATAAAAAAGAATTGACTATCATTGTACTGGTACAAAAGTATAGAAATGACCCATGCAGCCTCCACCTGGTGAAATACTTTGAGTGGGTTAAATTCTTTACCAAACTGTAGCATCCCAGCAAGTGATATCTGTCATGCCTAAATATTGAGAGGTAGCTGGAGGAGAGGCTTGATATATTATATGACTGTTCTGTTCAGTGAATCCATAAATGTAGTAAGAGATTTCCCACAGGAAACAAACAAACAAACAAACAAACAAAAAATATATGAATTAATCTAAAGGTTTCCCTGTAAGTAACATTGCAGTAATTCACAGTCAAGTGGATTTTGGCCACAACATGCAGTTACAACTGAGTAAAGAT
>JAIFZK010000003.1:22667500-22685000 GCA_027481765.1 Tenualosa thibaudeaui
TTTAAGACCCTGCTTGAAGCACACTGCTCTCATCTTTAGGTAGGATTAGCGGTGCGGCTTTCTGCTAACAATGGCCAGAGGGGCTGCAGGTTTATAAATAGGAAGAATGGAAATCTACTGGGAATGCCTGATCAGTCATTGCTCTGCATCTACCGTTCTGTTGGGTATCTGTTGTCCACTTAGTGGACAGTCCATCCTACATGGACAACCAATAGGTCATGTGATACCTGGGTGTATAAACTAGTGAATCTCGAACAGCCTGCAGTGTAACTGTGTTATAGTACTGGTGATCCGGGGACTAGAGTGAGTAAATCCCCCTCCTCGCCCTGGTAAGTGTGGCCATGACTGGCCGAGAGGCATGTGTTCGTTTCTGCAGTTGTACTTGGGCCTGCACTTGTTGAATTTGTATTGCATCTGTATACTGTAAGAGAATCCTGGAGGTCTTAGTCACAACTTCCTTCTAGTTTCTCTTGAATGTGGTCTGTAGTAATTTATCTTGCAGCATGCAGCAAGCATACTGATTGCAGTATGAGATCTAGAAATGGTGTAATGGGGTTAAATTATCATGACTATGATGATCATGAAAACTAATCAAAATCATGCAGGTCGTGAATCAACATGTCAGACACAGAAGAGACTGAATATGAGTAAGTCAACGGATTTAGCATCACATTCAAGAAAACTATTGTAAATGTTTCGTTAAACATAGAGTTTTTATGAATAAAGATTAGATTAGCGCCACAATTGAAAACCTTATCTTACCTTACCCTACCTTATCTAAAAATATATTTTATTTCTTGATGTTACTACATAATGCTTGATTGATGTTCACTATGGCTTTCTTTAATGAGAAAATTGTATTAGGCACGGTTATAATAAATACATTTACAAACTTTAATATTAACTAAAAAATTAATATATGGTCTATATTGATTTTTCAGGGAACAGGAACGTAAGTATTCTAACACTTACCTTGCTGATACTTATATTGTACTTATATTGTACAATTTTATCAATGACAATTAATGGTGCCAGATATGACTAACCACACATTCTCTGATTGTTTGAGTTTATGTTTACACTTGAGTTGTGATCCAACACATGTTTTATTGCCTTAAGTCAATGGTGACTCATGTTCAGAAGTTGGAGACGGTAGGTCTTTTTGGCGTGGCAAGTTTGACTCTTCTGTTTTTGTAGCAACCACAATGACAAAACAGTTGAGCAGACACCCCACATCCAACCTTAGTAAGGCAGTATGAATATTTAACCAAACACATCTCCCCCTCTCTCACAGTCAACATTGCATGCTTCTTTATTGAGTTTAAATGAATTCTTTTGGGGTACCGTCTACTTAAAGGCATTGTTGTGCATTAATTCATTTATTTGTTTGTTTGTTTGGTTGGTTGGTTAGATTTTTTTTGTTTGTTTTGTTGATTATCGCTGGAGAGTACAGTAGCGCTCTTAAAAAAACAACAAAAAAAAACATCATGACACTGTATACTACCACATAAAAAAATATTTGACATCATGTTCTCACTGGCCCCACTGCTCAGGCAGTGATCTCACTGGGGGATGACTTTACCACGTATCCCCTGCTCCTGGCATTTCTATGGTTCCCACAGAGGAATTGACTTAAGCCTTGAGTCTCTGTTCTGAGTCTCTATTTCTGTCCCAGCATGTGCTCCCTGATCAGCGTTGGCCATTCAAGCTTTTGCTTGTCCACTCAGGTGGAGTTCCCCTTCACCCTCCCTCTTTTCTCTCTCTCCCTCTTTGGCACTGCAGTAGTCACAATCAGGCCTCTGTTTGGACAGGCTGCCAAAGCTGACCTGGCCCACATTCGTAGCACAAAGCCGCGGTTATTATCCCACACTTCAGGTTTCAGCATCACACAGGCAGGCAGGTTATATTACCACCCTATCCCAGCCCACCATAGTGGGGGTACTGTGGGGGTGTATCATTGCCAGTGGTGTCAGACTGGTAATTCTGCCTGGTCTCAAGTAGCTGGTAATCCACACTGACACTAAAACACAAGGCACACAAACAGAGGTCTGTCTGAATAAGGCAGTACGCAGAAGGGCCTGACTGTGATTTTCTTCAGCTTGGAGCTGAGTGATGCTGTAGACTATCAGAACGGTCTTTTGTCTCGCTCAAACCCCATCCTATTCTCTGCAAAATAAACAGTGAGGAATTCATTTTTGGTGGACTGTGAGCATTCCTAATACTGCACTAATGGGTACTACATTGTGCTTGTTTTCCTGCACTGTCATGTAACACTATTAACACAGCAATCTGTCATTACTCAGTTGCCTGATATACTGCTAGAGGGAAGCCTTGCTGCTGTGTGTGTAGCTGGATGCTAACCTCATCTGATTTAGCCATGCTAAAGCTAACACTAATCTATTGCAAAGGACAAAGAGATGGTGGAGGAGGAAAGTATTTAGCCAAGATAAAGCTAACTTTAATCTTTTTTCTCATCTGCTATAGGTTTTGTGTATGTGTATGTAACTGCCAGTAATGCTCTTATACGAAATGAATATAGAGTTTCATATGTGCCAAAATTACATCTCAGTTGACCATTTAGGTCACTGAAGATGTCTTCAAACATGTCATGGTATGTGCGTTGGATGTGTCAAAATGTCTTGGTCTAATTTTTACTGGACTAAAAGTGATTGTCTGTGTATTTTTATGGTGTTGTATTGTGTTGTCTTCCTTGTCATTGGTTTTGTTGTTACATGTTGGCATTGGTGTTTCTGTGATAAGATCTAGGAAAACCGGGCACCTAGCACATATCTGGGAAAGAGTGTACATGAAATGGTGAAATTGGGTTTTCATTAAATTATTGTAAATAATTAAGTAATTCTGTAACATTCTATTCAAAATAGTCTTATATGTGTTTTTTTTCTTCCTCAAAATTCTGTTTTAAAAAAACCCAAATAATGTGCTGACTCTTGGTAATCATAAGAGTCAGTGCCAAAGAAAACACATGTCTATCAACAGAACCAACAGCAAAGAAGCCAAAACACTGAACCGCAAAATCAGTGCCAATCTTGCAAAATCTGTGTGTAGTTGCTTGTAAAGGGGCTGCCAGTTTTCCTGCTGTATCTCTGGGTTGGTCGCAGAGGATTATCTAATTATAAAATAAGATAGATTGATAAATGTCAGAGAGCCAGTATGACTCACAGACGCTCACTGTGTTTTATTAGGTACGGCGGGTGAGCATGGAGAGGGAGGTACTTTTTTACATTTTTACTTCATTTTATAATGCATCATTTATAATTACAATTTATGATTTATAATTGAATGATCAGCCATTGAATGGATTCAGTTTATATCATTTTTAGTTGCTATTTCAGAGTTACTTCAGAGCATGCATGTGCCCAGATCTATAGTATCCTAAAGTACTGTACTTGCAAGTCAAAAGAACCTTTCTGTGTTTGTGATGTGTCTGAACAGCTGAGGAGACTAAGCCGAAGCCCAGGTGAGTGTGTGAGTCAAAGCTTGACTAAGATTTTCCCGTCAGAGATGAATCACTCAGAGAGCACCTGGCAACTCACAAAAAAATGGTCTGCCTTGCTCCACTTCTGTCTGTCTGTCTGTCTGACTGACACCCTCTCATTCTCAGGCCGAACTTCACAACCAGTTTGTCACTCGTGCCACCAAAGATTCCAGACGGAGAGAAAGTTGACTTTGATGTAAGTGAGACAAGTTAACGACCTAAACACTATCATATGCACACTACTGCATGCATACCACATCCCTGTTCATTTGCAAAGTGAGTTTGAGAAAACACTTTCTATAAACCCAGTATTCATAAAGCATTGTACGCACATTCATAAAGGGTTATAATGCACTCATAAAGTCTTATAACTAACGGCATTCGTGTTCATAACTGTTTATATATTCTCATAAGGCATTATAATGTTATTTTTGCTTTTCAACTTGAAGTGACACAAAGTATTATAAAGCTTCAGTTTGTTAAATTGCTCTTTTATATGCACAGTTCTTCATGACAAATAATGAAGAGTCACAAGTGCTCACTGCATACTCGTAAAGTGACATAAGCATATAATTACTCATGAAAACCAATAAGGCACCATTACAGATAATAAGTAAAGTGGTATGTGTCCCTAGTATCAAAAAGGCCAAAGAAGCTTATGAGGCTTTGTGACAATTCAAGTTGTAAAGGGCGATATGATAACATTATAATGCCATATGAGGACAGTCATCAGAATATATAAACAGTTATGAATACTAATTTCATTTGTTACAAGCATTATGAACGCATTATAACACTTTATGATGCATTTATAATTCTGTATGAATACTGAGTTCATAGACAGTGTTACTGAAATAGCATGCTTTAAAAGAGTTCTCCTGAATGAATTAACCTGAATTAACCTGCACCTCCAACCCCAGGATATTCATCGCAAGCGCATGGAGAAAGACCTGACTGAGCTGCAAAGTCTGATTGAGGCCCACTTTGAGAACCGCAAGAAAGAGGAAGAGGAGCTTATCAACCTCACTGAGCGCATTGTAAGACCGCCATCTTTCTCTCAACCTCACTGAGTGCATTGTAAGAACGCCATCTTTCTCTCAACCTCACTGAGTGCATTGTAAGAACACCATCTTTCTCTCAACCTCACTGAGTGCATTGTAAGACCGCCATCTTTCTCTCAACTCACTGAGTGCATTGTAAGACCGCCATCTTTCTCTCAATATCACTGAGGGACAACAGAACTTCATTCTCCAAAAGCAATAGCAGTAAATAGGCTTAAAAAGTACATACACATACATACATACACACACACACACACACGCACACACACTAAAAAACCTAGGAAATTTTACACATGTACTTGTGGGTGAAATACCGTATAGTCTTACTGTTATGAAGCCATAAAGAGCTGTGTGTAGTTCTCATGGAATACTTTTGGGTTTCTTGAACACAGCTTTGCATCCATTTGCACTCTACAGTGGCCATACATAATAGAATGTGATATAGGAATACCTGGCTGAAGGTAGGTCTGTACGACAAGGTGCTCAAGTCTTTTTAACATAACTTCAATGCAGTTGTTTTTTCGCACTTTACTGCTGTCTCTAGGTATTTTTGGAGTGTTTTAACCTAAAAGTAATTCACATTGCTCTTTTAATTGCTACACTATAATTAACATAATTGTATTAAACCACATTACGTATAAATATTTCTGATTCTTGTATTCAAATCCGATAATTGTTAGCTCAAAATGATTAAGTTAAAGATCACTAATGAACTGAATACTGTACGAAAACTCTGAGGTGCTCTCTGATGTTTCCTCAAATGTTCCTCATTTCACTGAGCTTGTTCTGGTTTGCAGTGTATATCCCAAAGACTGGCTTGGTTGTTCTCATTCCAAGCATGCTGTTTTTGGCTGATTTCACCCCATTGTTAATTGTGTTCCCCTGAGCGTCTACGGTCTCTCCTCACAGGAGAATCGCAGGGCAGAGCGGGCAGAGCAGCTACGAATCCGGGCAGAGAAGGAGAAAGAGCGGCAAAACAAACTAGCTGTGAGTGCAATATGCATGTACACACATACACACACACACACACACACACACACACACACAAAACACACACACACACAGACACACGCATACACACAAACACACACACACACACACACACACACGCACACACACACACAAACACACACGCGCACACACACACGCACAATCCAGGCTGAGAAGTGAAAAAAAGTGTCTGTGATTGTGTGTGTTTGTGTGTGTGTGTCGCACACACACACATACACACACACACGCCAAATACCAGCAGAAAAAAAAAGAGCACCAAAACAAACTTGCTTTGTGTGTGCACACACACTCACACACACAAACACTATTTTTTGTGAAGAACAGGAGAGGGATATGACTTGTGGTCTGCTGTGTTTCTAACAGGCAGAGAAGGCCCGAAAAGAGGAAGAAGAGTCGAAGAAGAGAGCTGATGATGACGCAAAGAAGAAGAAGGTCCTGACTAGTCTTCATGTGACTGGTTACATGCAGAAGGTAATGATGGCCTATTCATAATGACCTTGGATGGCCAACAGCAGATGACGTGCAAGTGATGGCATCTATAGATAAGGCGACTACCTTATGGAAACCCGCTGGAGAGCATGACTCATAAGGCAGGCAAAGAGGGTTACAGCAAAGATCACTGAATTCTGACAAAGATAGATATGTGACAATGGGAACGAACATGATTATTTCCGGTCTGCATAAGTGGGAGTGTCACATAACGTCACAGAATAGATGGTTACAGGTTACAGCAAAGATCACTGAATACTGACAAAGATAGATACGTGACAATGGGAACGAACATGATTATTTCCGGTCTGCATAAGTGGGAGTGTCACATAACGTCACAGAATAGATGGTTACAGGTTACAGCAAAGATCACTGAATACTGACAAAGATAGATACGTGACAATGGGAACGAACATGATTATTTCCGGTCTGCATAAGTGGGAGTGTCACATAACGTCACAGAATAAACTTTTCAGTGATCTTCTGTATTGGCATATGAGGGCCTTAACGAATGTTTGTGCCTCTCACTCTGCTTTTCCACACTCTGGTTAAATCTCTGACAAGTGGAAGTGGGTTGAGTGATGGCTGTCAATCAATCATAACCATATGTGTTCCTCCCAAACTACTGTATGTTTGACACAGATCATAAGGTGGACTATAAGGATGCAGGTAGTTCATATTTTAATAAAAAATGAAAATATTAAATGGTTTTCCATCATGCTGTGTAATCAGGAGAAGCGTGCAGGGCCCAAGAAGCAGACAGAGAGAGAGAAGAAGAGGAAGGTTCTCAGCGATCGGCGTAAGGAGTTCAACATCGACAATCTGAGTGAAGACAAGCTCAGGTGAACGTCACTTAGACATTGAAATTAAATGATCTAAAAAAACCTTTATATATGAGCTTTGAATAGCTATGCCTGTGAAATCAAATATTTGGCTTTCAACATTTGGTGAACATCACTGAATAAGCAGCTGCCTATTCATGTGGGATTGATTGTGCATATAGTGACTGTCCACTACAGATCATTTTTATATCCTACAGTGGGCTAGGCCACCATTGTAGTCCCTATCTGGCTTTGCAACTGCAGCTTAGACTGCTTGTAGGCTGTAGATTCAGCAGCAAGTGGTTGTTGCCCATTCAAACATGATAGGAGAACCAAGTAGACACTGAAATTGTATGGATAATGTAGTGCGCAAGAAAAATGGCAAAACGAAACTAATAATATTAAACATAGGCAATGTTTTGTTGTTGCCGCTCTGTCTTCATTGTGTGAAGCCCACCCAGAGACTGTCTGCAATACATGGCTCTAAGTCTGATGTGATTGGTGCCTGGGTTTTAGGAACATAGCTAATGATCACCAATGGCCCGTTGCCAGATGGACCTGCAGAGCAAATTCAGATTTGCCAGCAGTGTGTTTGGATTCCCAGGCTATCATGAAGCAAAATCCAATTGCTTCATGGGAGATTCTGCACATTGTTATACTCTAACTGTTACTAGTTGTTATAGTCTTATACTTATTGTGTCTCCTCCGAACATCTCTGGCTCTCACAGAGAGAAGGCCAAAGAACTGTGGCAGTGGATGCACCAACTGGAGGCTGAGAAGTTTGAGCTACAGTATAAGTACACACGACAGAAATATGAGGTAGGGGCCAGAACTATAGTTCATTGCTCTTTTAAACAATGATCTCATAAACAACAGAATGAAGTGTGACAATAGAGTTAAACAAAAAGGTCAATTTACTGCAGCACAAAACATAAAAGTTTTTGTTCTTGTAAGTTTTAGTGTGAATTAGGCATTGCTCTAGATACTGCAAGCTGTCATACTTGATTGAAAAGGCTTGCCACTATTAATCTTAGGAAGACAGCAGCATGTTGTAATCTGCAGTATCAATGATAGTCATAGCAATGACATGTTGCAGTTTACTGTCTAACTATCATTGCAACAACTGGTGTTTTCAGGTGACAGTTCTCAGAAACAGAGTGAGCGACCACCAAAAAACGTGAGTACCAGCCCCACCCTCCCATGATTGAATGATACACACATGATATTACCATAATAGGCCATGGGTAGTGGGGGCATAGTACATAGTGCACCTCCCTCCACCTCTGAACAAAACCATTTTGTTTTTTTAAAGCTCTGGCCATGCTGAATGTGAATTAGACTGTTAACACTGAAACATTTTGGGTGCACTACCTGTTTTGGCCCCATGAATGTCTGGCCATTGAAAATCGATGTGTTTCAAAGGCATTTAATTCCATTAAGACATTCCAAAACTATACACTGCACATCTTGTTACTTTGAGTTATGAGATTAATGTATTGTGTGTGGGTGTGTGTGTATATATATATATATATATATATATATATATATATATATATATATATATATATCAGTGGGAAATATATCATGGGAAATGGATGCATATGTTATACATGCACTGCATCTCTTTCCCTGTTGATGCGTGTGTGTGCTTGTGCTTGTCACACTACACAATTCTGAACCACTTGTGTGTGTGTGTGTACTTTTACTGGCTACAATCTTAAGTTGCCATAACTTAAAAAAAAAAGTCAAAACAAGAAGTTGAATGAATTGGGTCATGCTCTGAGATCTGTGTGTTTGTGATGTCTGTCCTTGTCCGGACAGCTGCCCCCCGACCTCAGAGCAGGTCATTGTTCTCCTCTCGGGGGCTCCAGCCCACCAGGATTGGCCCAGCTGTAAGCAGGGGTTTAATTAAAGGTGTCTCCAAAGTAGGGCTCCCATGACACCCCAAGAGACAAGGAACACAACAACTGTGAGCGACCTTGGACAGGAGGGAGAGACTATAGCAGCAATGGCAACACAACAGCTGCTAGATCCACTAAGCCTGCAATGAAACCAGTGTTTATAAAAATAAACCGCTTCCACAAAATAATGTGACACTCTCAAACACTCCCTGGCATCCAAAACAGACTGTGGGTCTTTAGATGCACCCTATCCCCCACCTCTCTCCAAATGCCCAGTAGAGTAAATGTTCCCATATACCCAGAGGCCATGGTTCATTAGTTTATCTTTGGGGTGAGAGCAATTCCACACACATGTCTAAGCAAGCAGAAGAATCTATCAAACATTAAACTAAAGGAAAACACTGAATCAAAACAGGACTTCTGATTAAAAAAAGGCCAAGGAGAACCTGTCTGCTTCAGCGCACTCTCACAGCCCTAGAATGGTTTCCAGTTTGCCAGCCCTGCCCTGGTGTCATGGTGTCATTCCTAGAGCAATTTGTTTTAGTACACCAAAATTTAAAACTGTTTTATTACACATCATGCTCTGCATGTTTGCCAAACATACTGTGAAAGTCAACAGGCCATGACCAAGCTATTAAACCTGATAGTTAGCCCAATAGAGTGGTGTAGTGTTAATTCTCCCAGGGTGGTGTAGAAGAAGCAGCAATAGAGAGGATATACGTACACGATGCTGGGAGATTTCAGCAGTCTCCCTCGGGTGTGGTGGGAGGATGCGGGCTTCAGTGCGTTCAGTTGGAGTGTTTGTGCTTGCGTGCATGTGTATGTGCGTACGTACATGTGCAGGTGTGTGTGTGTGTGTGTTGGGAGGGGGGACAACCATATCCTCATTCATTTCTCAGAAGTGTCTGCTTGAGCCTATTGGATATGCCAGGAATTTGACCTGACAGGTCATGTGTGTGTGTGTACCTGCATACAGGGTGTGGCATGTGGGGTGTGACATACCAGCTGCCTGTCACATCAGAATAACACCCACACACACACACACACACACACACACACACACACACACACACCTCAGAGCCACGGTGCCCTAAAGTCTTAGCTGGATCACTGCAGCGAGAGACATTGTGTTGCAACTCTAGAGATCATCTGTGTGTGATGTCATGGTGTGTCACAGCTTGATTTCAGACATGATGCACTGCATGATACAGATCACACTGACACAGAGCCTCACCTATCTGCTACACCTCAACCTGACAGCCACCTTGGTCATTCAGTTTCACTAGAACTTTCACTTAGTCAACACACACACACAAAGAGAGAGAGAGAGAGAGAGTGTATTCACGCTCACACTTGCAAACAAACATACAAACAAATTATGTTACTTAAACAAATAAATAATTACTTAAACAAATTAAACACACACACACACACACATTTACGTGTACACACCATGGTCTTTGCAGAGTTTGCAGAAGTAGTAGTGTGTCACAGGTTTTGCTGATTGCTTCCAGATTAAAAACCAAAGCCCCCCACAGATCCACACTGATCTGTGTAGGCAATGCTGTTTTGTTACCAAAATGGCAATGCTGCTTTCAGACCATTGGACTTGCACATTTATGTAAGGTCAGGTATGAATCTTGACTCATGTTTTAAGAAATAGCCATGAATGCTTTATGAGGAATTTACAAAAGTGTGTCATGTACTCGTACCCGGTGACACCGAAATACCCACCCACAAACCTAAACACATTTACAAAGAAAACTTTTTTTATTGTGACACTACAAATAAATGTCAAATACCTGTACAATTATGTTCATGTACATCTTCAAAGCTATGTATTTGTTTGCTCCCAATTTCTAAACATCAAAGAATAATTTTTGTTTTATGATTGAAGGTTTTTGGGTGCTAGTCAAATACCTCTTCTGTAGGCCATGTAAGCAGCATGCTGAGACACTGAGGTGGAGTCAGTTTAAGGGTGGATACAGGTGGTCAAAAAGGTGTAATTTTCCCCATTGCTCAGCCCGAGAGCAATGTTATGAGCTCAGTTCAGATCCACTTTTCTCAAGCAGTATTTTCCTGTAATTACAGTGTGTTTTGATTTGTTTTCTTTTTTTGTTTCATTGTTGTTTGTGTACAGAGCAGTGCAGTAGTAGCTCATAGTGCTATATTCACTGCTTTATCATCTTGACCTTGATTGCTGAAGAAACTGTAGCATATTTTCACACACAGACAGACAGAAAATTGTCTAAGAAAATCACAACAAAATAATAAACACTGTGTGAGTGTTTTAAATAAAACATATAGAGAATCAGTCTTGTTAGCCAAGTGTATTTACACACACAAGGATTTTGGTCTCTGTATTTGCCCCAGTCGTGAATTAGTGAAACACACAGCACACAGTGAAAGACACACCTACCAAGGTCAGTGGGTTACCTGCTACAGAGGCGCCCAGGGAGCAGTGAGGGGTTAGGTGACTTGCTCAAGGGAGCAGTGAGGAGTTAGGTGTCTTGCTCAAGGGAGCAGTGAGGAGTTAGGTGTCTTGCTCAAGGGCACTTCAGCCGTGGTACACTGGTTGGGGATCACCGCGGCTGCTTATTATCAGTGTGTTAGAGCTGATGGAGTGATTCAAATGGTGTGAGTGGGTATCAATTTGCTGCCAGAATTGAAAGATTGCCAGGTTTTGATTATAGGGTTTAATGTTGACCTTAAATGTGGTTCATCTCAAAGTGTGATGTCTTACAGCATTTGCAGCACTTATGGGTAGAATTTTGACCCAATGACCACACCGCTAACTGCAAAAGACTTATGTGTAGAATTTTGACCCAATGACCACACCGCTAACTGCAAAAGACTTATGTGTAGAATTTTGACCCAATGATCACACCGCCAACTGCAAAAGAAGAATCTGCCAAAACGTGTAAAAAGTACTTCATGTGTGCAGGGAAATGCAACATACACAGAGCAGTGGTAGATTATATGCTTTTCGGGTAAACTGTGTACTGTGTCTTGTGTAGAGCAGTGGTAGATTATTTGCTCTTTGTATAAGCTTGTACTGTGGTGTGTCTCTAATGTGTCTCTGTTGGTTCCTCTCCATATAGAACCAAAAGGACACAAACCAAACGAGGCCTCAGAAAATAAAAGTCCAAGACGACAATGGGAAAGATCACTGTTGACTTCTCAGAGCCATGCACGTGCTTCAAACACAACACAATGCAACATGTGTGGCAGAAAGGACCTGCCCTAATCTCTGGTGTGATGCTGTACAATATACTTTAGACTGACTGAAACACTTGACTATGTTAAGCAATGGTGTGTTCAGAGATTTCAGTAAAAACGTCCCACAGAAATAAATGGCTGCTGGTTCTTGACACTAAGAGGCTGGACTCCTATCCAAACCCATCCTGCAGGCAAAGGCTTAGCGCTGGCATAACATTGGCCAATCCCAAAGCTCAGACAACCTGTTTCCCTAAATATGACCAGGGGGGCTGCTAGGTGTGGTCCCCATATTGACATCTATCTGTCAGGCAGGTAAGTCCACAGACAGGTGATTTCACCATCAATTAATATTTTACAGTGGCATAGGAGTTTGAAACAATAGTGTCTTCACCAAACAAAACATTTCCTTGAGGCTAACACAACACAGAGGTCAAGACAGTCAGTGTGAGAACCGAATCTCGTCAGGAAAGAGTGACGCTAGTCCTAATCATTAATCTGTCATAACTAATCCAGACATGAAAGTGAAAGCTGATGTGTACAGTTCACCAAGTTTTGGACTAGTGTGACCAGACAACCCTGATTTTTAAGTATATATACTCTTTTGATCCCAGGAGGGAAATTTTGTCTCTGCATTTATCCTAGTGAGGTGAAGCACACACTATCCTGGATCAGTGGGCTGCCTGCTACAGCGGTACCCGGGGAGCAGTGAGGGGTTAGGTGCTTTGCTCAAGGGCACTTCAGTCTGTCCCCAGAAAAATGCAAGGAAACCCAGTTTAAACATAACTTATTTTAATGATATTGACTATAGAAACAGGAATGTCCCCAGTTCCCAAGGAAAATTCAGGGTAATGTCCCCCATTTTCATCTCAAAGGTCAGGTCATCTTATTTTGAAGGAGAGGGTGCGTTTAAAACTAAATCGAGCAAGCCCACATTTTGTTTAACCTCCCTCGGTTTATGCTTATGAAATACACTGTAATGCCAAACACAGTCAGAGCAAAACACATGGTTTTAAGGTAAAAAGGTGGACACATTGTAACACAAATTTCTCTAAGAGGTTAGAGCCAAGTCAACATTTATTCAGGTCTTTTATATAAAGGTGTGACTAGAGGCAACCAGTTGCATTTCCAAATGGTCTGTTTAAAAGGAATGTGAACAACTGACAAGATTACATTCAAATTTGTCTGCTACAAACTGTGTGAGGTAGCCAGTCCAAATGCAATCCAGATTGCAGCGGTTAAGAAAACTAGACTAAAATAATGATGGCGAATATATGAGTGGCATTCACCACAAGAGAATGTAAGATGGCGGGGTGGGGAAACTAGATGAGCCCTGAGACTACAGCCAGGAAGCATCAAAGCACCACCAATAACCACACCCAACCAGAGAGAACAGAGAGGGAGACACAGCGGGGAGGGGAAGTGAGATCACAAAGACTCCATCCACCCAGAGCCCAAAGTTTGCAGCACACAGAATCTCCACATGCTCACTTGTCAGCAAGACTGCAGCCAGTCCTTAAGCCACACCTGGACCAGGTGTTAGTCTGTGTGGAATTTGGATAGGTGATTAACACACTGCTATAACATACCTCAATGATGTGTGTTTGGTTTGTGAAGTTAAATTTCAATCAGAAATATATATATATATATTTGTGCTTCACTGATCCGACATCATCTTTGTGTCCTTCACATAGGCAGCCATAAGCATTTCCTGTGAAAACATTCTAGCATTGGAGTTGCTGATTGTCAGTGAAATTCTAGAAGTGAAGGTGAAAATGTGAAATGGTTGTTGTGTGACAGGAAGGTGTTTTTTGATCATTTAAAAAAAACCCAGGCATATCACTCATCTTTGGAGCCTTTGAGCACAGAACAGGAGCTGTTGTGTGATCAGACCAGTGATACAGGTTTGCTGCATTGCCACAGCTATGCCGACCATACAGGACCAAAGGCAGGAAGAAGAACATACACATCCCCCTATGGCCTCTGATATGCTGCTGAAGAAGTTCCATTATGAAGTTATCTGAGTCCTCCAACTGAAATAAATATAAATCAGTTTCATTTGCTGAGATCACTGAAGCACAAGTGGCTATAGCGTTTGCACCATATTCAGGGCCAAGTGCCCTCAGGGACCAAGAGTACCCACCCTACCACCCCACCCCAACTCCCTTTCTCTCTTCACTCTGTAGAAATGAGTGCTGTCAATGTTAATGCATTAAGTCATGTAGGTAGGTTCATGCAGGTACTTGTGTCACACGTCCTGTCAACACCCTCCTTATAATTTTTAAACAAATATTTTCAAGCCTGTAATTTCAAAAATAGCTCTCAAGCCAAAAAAGGTTGGGCACCCCTGTCATGTTAGACAACCATGGCAACTACACACTTTCACTGGGTGTGAAAAAAACCAAGATGGGCCACTTTGCTGAAGCCTGCGCTAACCAGGGGCATGGGTGACATTCTTTCTTCAGACAAAAATAAAGGAGGATTCTGGAACTTTAATTGTGTAATTAATTGTGATTAATCGTTATTAACTTACAATTTCTATTGTGATTAATTAAAATTTTTTTTAATCGACTGACAGCGGCAAAATAAATAGTATATCCTTCCAAAAGAGTCACAGTCATGGACAGTGCCAACACATATGATATATTGCATTTGAAGCAGTTTATTTAATCTACCACAGAATGTGCATAGTATATACAGCAATTATTTGAATTTGGTTTAAATCCTTTACAGTCTGTAATTCAGGGCCTTTGTAATACTCTCTGATGCTCTTTGATGTCTCTGTGGGCTCAGTATTTATAATAAAGGTTTAACTAATTCACTGATTCCATAATAGACATAAACGATTTCAACTAAATGAGAGCATGGACAACAAAAGCCCATGTTATTTGCATTTACATACACAGCCCTGGTGTGTTACCAAACTCAAACTACAGTGTTTGGAATTACTCTTATACAACATCATGAGAATAAAAAGCACAAAATGTGCATAAAATAAAAATTGCAATAAGCAAGAACATCATGTATCAGCTGTATTTCTTCAGAAATATTACATACAAACTAAATGAGTCCATATGAGGTCTCAAACAATGTGCAACAATATGCAAGCATTCATTTTTTTGTCAGGTAAACAGATTAAATTGTTCCTTATCTTCAAAAGTAATGTTTAAAAGCATGGATTCCACATTCTCCATAAGAACAAAAAGAAAAGAACAGACATTGTCCAACCCTTTCCTGTACACACACATAAAACCCCTTCTGTCACTAATTCAGAGCACAGTGTCTTATTTGAAATGTAAAGTAAAATGATCTATCTGAATTAATGTTGTCAATAATCAAAGACTGCAATATCACCCTTAGTAAAAGCGTTTTTGCAGGTATTTCCGCTGCAATGAAACCCTGTTCTACAAAGACCATAAAAAATATCACTTAATGGAAACTACTACCCAATTTAATATTTTATACATTTGCACAGCACCTGATCTGACACTCTATTACTGTCACAGGCTGGGCTATTAGACTGACTGATCTGCAGTTGCATCTGTTTCATCCATGACTATGGGAGGTGAAACTCCATAGTTAGAGCGAACATGTAGTCCAACGCGGAACCCCGCTGGCCTCTAGTCAATCATCACAATAGATCTGTGAGCTGCTGTGGTGATGTCATTTACAAAATATTTCTTAGACATCCCTTTCTATAGAAGGAAAGATATGGTATGGAGAGAGAGAAATAGAGAGAGAGAGAGAGAGAGAGAGAGAGAGAGAATTTTATTAATTATGCTTTTATTTTTTCTTAATGAATACTTTTAATTACTTTTTTATTATTCGTTCACATTGTTGAGGTTACCATTATACAAATATCAATATCAATTTTGTACACTGACAGACAATTTTCAGACAATATTGAACACTGTCAACAAAAAAAGAATTGAATTTGAAAAAATCAAGAAAATGACATTGTGAAAGAGGGAAGGAGAGAAAAGGAGGGGAAGAGAGGGAGGGAGAAAAGAAAGCAGGAGGAGAGAGTGTAAGTGTTTATAGACTCATCAGGCTAACAACCTAACAACCAGAAGTGCCTATGGGAAAAGCTACAAGGTAAAGACAGTGACGATGGGTTTTGATGGGTTTGACTATGACCACAACCACCATAACCACTCCATCTGCAGGGTGTGACTTCTAATGAAAACTGGGATTACAAAATGTCACCCACCCTCATTCAGAATAATGATAGCGTAAAAATTGTTCACCCAGTGTGATCTCAGCTGTGCAAAAAAACAGCACATTTACAATACTCTAGAACAATAGATGAGTCATATTCATACATACAGCACTAAGACCGAATACAGTACCAGACAATTAGCTTTCAGTAGCCGCTACCAGTAGCTCTAGTAGCAGCTGAAATAGCAGCAAGCTAGACTATGTCAGGTCCTAAAGAGCAAGCTTTTGCCTTGGGATGGTATGTAGATAATTACATAGATATGGAAGGACAGAGACATTTTAAGGGCGAATGCTGTGGTACTTAAGTCAATAATATTATGTTTGTGTTGCAGATAACTATGACATTTGACTGGCAATAGCAAAAAGCTGACACTGATCCTGACTGATTGACTAAAACTACCCCTAAGGGGAAAAAAATCATTAGCACCATACTGGCTGATAATAAGTAGCTTAAGCTAATCCCCTGAGACATGAGCTAGTTTTCTCGTTGTTAAATGTCCTCAGGAGGAAGCGGCTAACAATCTTTTGACTCTATAGCCACTGAAATATCTGTCTGTTTATTCGTCTGTTAATCTATCAGTCTGCCTGTCTGTTTCTGTGTGTGTTTTATAAATGGATGTCAACTTTCAGTGACAGATAGATCAACACACCCTGCTACACCCACCTAATGTCCACTGACTCTATTTCCTTTTCTCTTTCCCTCTCTCTCTCTCACACACACACAGAACAGGAACAATGGCTCTCTGAGTCACACCTAATACACATCATAAAACACACATAAAAACATGATAAGTTTTGTAGTGTGGGAAAACGGACTTCATTGGTGCATTCAAATTAAAGGCTTTTCTTGGCCTCAGCACAGATTGGCACACACAGCACAGAGCAAGGCGTTGCCCGGTCAGGCACGTACCTTTTTAAGAAAGTTCTGCAAGTCCTTCTCGGTCCACAGGTTGTAAAGAACAAATGCCGCAGCTTTACTGGACATTGGCAGGTTACTGGCCAGACAGAAGAGATTGATTCAAAAAATAAATCAAAACATGACTTTTTTTTGTCTTTTTTAAAATTAAAATAAAATTAGCTAGATAACATTAGGTCATTCATATTTTCCATATCCTTGAAAACCTGATTAATTGTACACAAAAGACACAAAAATGAGACTGCATTATGTATGCATACAGTCTTCCCTCCTGTGAGCTCCCCTGTGCATTGCTGTAGGAACTATGAATGGGCTTTCAAAACAATGCCAAATATACACCAAAACTTTATGCACTATAGACAGGAGCTGCA
>JAIFZK010000003.1:22687500-22722500 GCA_027481765.1 Tenualosa thibaudeaui
GTGAATAAAGTAAATAAATAAATCTGAGTTTAAAAAGAGGACATGACTGCATTGAAGAAAATATAACCAAGTTACACCTTTTGTTTGAACATAAAATAAATAAATATATATATATATATAGTATGTGTATATATAGTATATATATAGTATATAGTATGACATTAACACTAACACTAATTCAGAAATCTGATGGCCAGGCAGTAGAAACTTTGGAATGTTTGGAATGTCATATTACTGTCACCTGCCCTGATGAAGAAGCGTAAGATGGTTATAGCTAAGGAGATTGATACCCCCAATTTGAACTTCCTACATATTTCCTGTATAGAGGGAAACTAACCTCCTGCCTGTAAATTACTAAATAAAAAAATATTTTAAAAGTCCTGGCTTTTGAAGTTGTGCACAGGCTATTTTAAGAGCTGCTAAAAACAGGCAGAACTAAATAATAAAACAAATGCTGAATAAGACATAGACTCCCATCAGACCTCGTAATTGGAAAAACAGTGGAAAAGATGAGCACTGCTAACTGCACCTCGCTAACCATGGAACGACAGCCAATGCATCTCCACTCACCTTGTCATCTGGTTTATCACTGTCCACACAGTTCTGGATGTGCTTGACCAGCGCATCAATAAGGCCACTGGTTTTACGCATGGCCTGACGGTTCCCCAGCTTGGCTGCACTCAGATTCCTGTGTGTGTGTGCGTACATGTATGTATGTGTGTGTGTGTGTGTGTGTGTGTGTGTGTGTGTGTGTGTGTGTGTGTGTGCGTACATGTATGTATGTGTGTGTGTGTGTGTGAGTGTGTGTGTGTGTGTGTGTGTGTGTGTGCGTACATGTATGTATGTGTGTGTGTGTGTGTGTGTGTGTGAGTGTGTGTGTGTGTGTGCGTACATGTATGTATGTGTGTGTGTGTGCGTACATGTATGTATGTGTGTGTGTGAGTGTGTGTGTGTGTGTGTGTGTGTGTGTGTGTGTGTGCGTACATGTATGTGTGTGTGTGTGTGTGTGTGTGTAGGGGAGTGGAAAGAGAAGGAATTTTATGATTTTATGACATCTGAATAGGAGATATGATTTAGTGGTTGAAGAAAAAAAGAGTTATTACTTTTGACAAACTTTCACTAAGAACAAAAAGGCCTGAATGAACAGTCTGGCTATGTATTAAAACTCTCTCTCAGTGCCATTTATGGTATCATTACCCTAGGTATAACAAAGGTGTCAGTCTAAGCTTGCACAAAACTAATACATCTTTCCAAGATTTCCCCAAACCACAGTGTTTCTACTACAACACACGTGCCCAAGGACTTGTAGAACTAAACTGGATTACAAGCAACTAAAAAAAAGAGGATAAACATTCAACTACATTACAGTCATTTCCAAGCCTAAACTGGACCACTCAATTTTTTTTCATTTTTTTAATTGCTCAGAATCTCTCAGCATTGCGCAAATGTTTTTAATTTAGGCTATAAAAATACAAACACATAAAACATTCATGGGGAGGACTGCTCACAGACACACACACACACACACACACACACACACACACACACACACACATACACACACAAAGCGCAAATGCATGCTGGCATGGCGTACCTCAGACAGCCCGTAGCGTTGTAGAAGATCTCTGGATCTATATTGTTGTTGATGTTGGTGACATCAGTGTAGGGTACCACCACATGTTCTGTGAGAACCGGCAGGGAACTCTTCATGAGATCTGCTTTCAGAGAGTCCTCTGAAGACATGTTCCACAGCAGACCTGCAAAACCAGAGCCAGAGAGCATTTTATTACAACATTATTAATAACTAGGGATGGATATTGTTTGGATTTTATTGGTGCCGATACCAGTATTGGCACTGTTTATCAATACCCATTCTTATTGATACTCTAGCGATTTGTGATGGATATAGGCCTAAAAAATGTATGAAAAATTAATAACCATTACCATTCATGTCATGTCAATAACATTACAATAATATTAGAATAATGCTACATGTTTGTATTTCAGATTTTGATTCTATATTAGGCCTATATTCTTTTTATAATAAAGGATAAACATCAGTCAGTTATTAGGTATGTGAACAAAAAATTAGGAAGAATAGCCTAACAGACTTTATTTAGTGAACTGTCATAGGCTTCACTTGAAATAGGAATGCAAAGAGGAAACAGTATCTTTCTCTTAATTAGTGGGCTAACGTTGGAATATTTAGAAACCAACAGGCTACCTCAATCGACAAAATAGAGGTTAAGATATCTGCACAACATTCACTTTAGTATCTGCCAAACACGGGACACCGCTTTGCGCCGCTAAAAATCAAAGCAGTTTGATCTGATCCTAAACAAATTAAATTACTATAGACAGTCATGCTGCATTATTTATTTAAACAAATCCTTGCTTGATTATTACTATTATTTTTTTGTGCAGATGAGTGTGGATCTATTGAGAGAAAGAGAGAGAGAAAGAGAAAGAGAAAGAGAGGGAGAGAGAGAGAAAGAGAGACAGAACATAGTTCTAGTTTCAGTAATCAGCCTAATCAAATGTTTTCTTTTTCATCTATCAGTTAATTAGGAATTTAATTTAAACTTAATTTAATTTAATTTAATATAAGTCTGATACAAGTGGTTGTTAGATTTAATTCCATAAACCTATGACTCATCTGATTCTTGTAGGAAGCGTCAACATGCTGTTTTTCATTTTCACACATTATATTTCTGATGATGTTTCAGTAGCAAGAGTTACAAAAGTAGTCTTTCGTTGAGACGTGCTTCTGTCAACACTAGGCAAGGGTTACATTTTTCCTTTACAACATAATGGCTACAGTAGGCCTACGGGTGCTAAGCAGCCACTTTTCCAAGAAATCACAGCAACACTGCTACACTGAATCAGAATCTTATTGGTTACTATTAATAACACCTGTGCTTACCCTGTGACCCCTTGTAAAAATGGCTGCTGTGAAATGGGCCCATTGTGTTTGTGTGGTGCCTGTTTTGGGTCTCATTGCACAATGTTATGGGGCTCCTCCCTAACTGTAATTGCTTTCATGTGTGTGCTTGGTCAGCTGAAGGAAATGTGGGTAAAAAAGAGGGAGATAAGACAGACAGAGAGGGAAGAAGAGAGAGAAAGGGAGAAAGAGAGAGAAAGGGCGTGTGAGTGAAAATCTCCAATATCTGAGCTATTCACTGAGAGGCCGGCTGTTAAGGATATGTCTGAGTGAGAGTATGCATATGCCTCACTCTCTCTTAACCACATTCCATACAAATGCTCTCTCTTTTCCTTCCCTTCTCTTTGCCCCCCCCCCCCTCTTTTTTCTGTTGCTTTGTCTATTACCTGTAAGGTGTTTCTGGATCTCCTCTGATTGGGTGTCTTTGAGCAGCTGGACGACCTGGGACACGCCCCCATAGTGGTGCACTTCCTTCTTGTTGTCGGAGTGTCTGTAGACGAGGTTACGGAGGGCTGCAGATGCTGTCTTCTGAAGCAGGAAGTTGGGACTCTGGAGGAGAGCGATCAGAGGGGGAATGCCCTTCATCTGGTAAACCTGGAAGACACACAGACACAGAGCATATCGCTACATAAGTGGCAGCCAGGCAATTGCAGACCTTCTGCAGACCAAATTCTCACATATATGCATTCTGAGCCTGATCCAGGTGATCAAGTAGGTGGATCAAGATATCGTGATTAAAAAAATATATTTGTAGTACATCAGGCCAATACGTTATGTGAGCTGACACCAACACAGACACAGAAAAGTTGACTTGACTACAACCCCTCTCTTTAGGCCCCTACTGAGGATTGAAGGCAACTATAACTCCATGGTACATAATGGTACATTGTTAGCTGACGCATAGACACTTATAATCAGAGGCTACCTGCTGCTTGGCCTTGTCATCTGTGAAGGTGCTGTGCTGGATGAAGGAAGCCCCATACAGCTGGTAGTTCTCATCCCTGGAAAGACACTGAATGGCCTCCGACATACTGATGTTCATCTTCTGGCCCTCAGCTGTCTGCCTATGAAGAACAAGGTCTCACAAGGTCACAATCCAAAGACCTCTAGCAGTCTAGCAGAAAATTAACTCAAGTGTTTCCATATGGTTTATTGTTAACTTTGTAAAGACCGTTTCAAAAGGTTGATTATTAGTATCATAGCTCTTCCCATAGGCTTTCTATTTTAACTTTCCAATCAAAGCCTTCTTGTTAGTTCATTTGGCTGTTTATTATGATGTAAATGTAGTGGTAATTTGGCAACAAAAGGGAACATTCAGCCATCATTTCTGTTACCTCCGCCATGGAGGTTATGTTTTCACCTGTGTTTGTCTGTTTGTCTGTTTATGTACAAAATAACTTGAAAAGTGGGTGAGGACGGTGGTAGCGTAGGGGTTAAGAAACTTGGCTAGCATGCAAGTAACCTGAAAATGTGTGGGATCAAATCCCAGCTGCCACTGTCGAAACGGTCTATATATGTATGAATATGTAAGTATTTATGAGTGCATGTTCATTTGTATGGATGGATATGATTAATCTTTACCCCCATGAGTTTGTTCTGTACTTGGATAGTGATGTCTTCAGGTCACCGTTGGAGCGATTGGAGGGTTGGTGTCTGTTGAAGGACTGGGCCATGCTTTGTTGACTGAGTGTTCCCCTCTTCTGGATCTTGAATGGCATGGGTGTGTCTATGACCATGTGTGGGCTGCTGACACTGTTGTAGAACTGGTTCTGGGTCTGCCTAGTTTGACTAGCCACCTCCACCCTCTGCTGAAGTCCATTGCGGGTGGTCAGGTCAGGCACACTGTGGCTACCGTTGTGGTGGTTGTTGTGGCTATAGCCCTCAACTGAGATTTTGGTTTGGTAACCTGCCATGGGGCTGAAGGGGGACATATGGAATGCGTTCAGACTCCTCTGACGACTCACGGTGCTCGTTTTCCGGGGCACAGTCTGTGAGATGTTCATGGTCCTACGGGACTCCTGATCTGCAAACTGCTGGAGCAGCACAAGATAGAGAAAAGTGAGGTCAACACACACACACACACACTCACACGCACACACACGTGCCTCCAAAAGAAGGCACACATACAAATGAAACATATAGTTTTACTCTATAAGCCACTTTGTTCCATAGTGTCTGCAGCTCTGGGCTGGCAAAGCATTTCAGTGCTCTTTGTGAAAGCAAACACTATCTGCTGTTGCGCAATAGTGAGAAAACAATGGACATTGTCACAGTGTCCTGAACACACAAGGGAAAGTATACGCAAAACAAACATCTCATCTCTCTTCCTCACACCCGTCCAAGCAAAGGCCTGATCACCACTGTGAACCCCGATTCAGCTCTACAGAGGAGAGGGCAATCACGGATGAAAAAAAATCTGACATGACTTCTATTTAATACCCCTTAGCAGAGACTACCGTCTTTGTGGTCTGTGTTGAAAGATTCACCTAAAGTAATCAGCTCTTGTCCTTAATAGACTTCAGCTGCAAGAGATGTTGGATGAAATGCAGAAATCCCCACCTGTCAGTTTGTATACAGTGAACCCATTCAGCACCAAGGTGGATTCCAATTTGTGTAAAACTGCCAAAAAGGGTCATGCTCTGTATCCTTGACAAAGGTGTGATAACAGGAGTTCTGGGTGTGTCAAACACATAATTCTTCATGTTGTAAGTCAGTAAAAAAAAAGTCATCAAAAGTAAAAAAAAAGTCATCAAAATGAGTTTGAGGATGTTAAGGTAAGAACTTGGATCATGCCATTTTGTTAGTGTGAGTTTATAACGTAATCAGAGACAATGCCTTGAGGCCTTGTCTATGCTATTTAGGTGAGTATGCACACGTGTGAGCTTAATGATTTCCAGCTACAATAAATCTCTCTACAAACCAACACTGGAGAAATCCACACAGGTAACCACAGAAGGACTGGACACAAACCTTTCTCTCTCCACTCACCAACTCTAGACACAACAAGAATCTTAGATTACTTTTCTAATGTGCTCACAGAGCTAAGAGTCCCGCAGTGTTACTTTACTTTCCTTCATAAGTTTTCCCCTTTGTTTCTCTTTCACTCTCACTGAAGCCTTTCTTTTGCTATACCACCTGGGACATTTCTTCTGTGGTCAGAACAGGCCTCCACACAAACATCATGAATGACTAATAGCACTTATACTGATAATAATGCATTTAAATAGCACTTATATTGATAATGATTCTTTAATATCTATTAATTTTTCCACTTCCTCTCCCTCAGTTATGTTCTATCACTGAAATGATTAACAACTCTAAATAAGCACTAAAATCTGAATTCATTCAGAATAAAGGAACTTAATGTTGTTTAAAAAACTGTATTTAAACCATAACCACAATATATATTTGAAAAACATGATCACCATTTTGGTATGAACATCAACTTCCTTCCGAGATCCTTTGCTAATGGTGCCATTCATGAAGCCTGATCCATTGTAGAGGGTGGCATTTGCAAAATCTGTGTAGCTGAATCCTTTAAGTGTATTTGGAGATGTTTTGATAGTCTTCACATTATAGAATACACTGTCACGTTTGGGACCTAGAGAGAGAGAGAGAGACTTTGTGTTGGATTGTGACTGAAAGTCCTTTAAGCTCGGCATGTAACTTAAGCTAATCAAAATGTGATACCTCAGGACATGCCAGAGAACTCTAGGACTGAGGGAAAACATGCAGCACAACTGAACAGATCACATTTGTTAATTAATAAATAAACAAACTTAATTAATAAATAAACAAAATAATGCCTAATGCATTTTACCACTTCAATGAAACGTTTTATTTAATTAATAAATATTGGTATAATGAGATTAAGTTAAGTAATTTAGGGCATGGGGTAAAATAAAGACATACATCATTTATATCTGCTCATCAAATATTAGTAGCCAAAAAGCATAATTGGATTGTTAAGAGAGTTAAACCAAACGCAAGTTATCACACCAAAACAGTGTGTTGAATTTTAACTAGGCTATTGATAAAAGGCGCATTTTAAAATTAAGTCTTCACATATTTATCGGAAAGGTTTTTTTTGGAAGGTTTTTTTCCCTGCCAAGCGCAATATGGTTATTGTGTCTGTCATGTTATAGGGAGTTATTTGTAGTGTTGTCTGTGATTTACCAATACATGAGCTAAACCGGCACATAAAAATAATCAAAAATAGAACATCCACACTAATGTAGGCCAAATGAGTGCACAATCAATTTCAATTTGTAAACTAGTCATGAAGGTCCGAAGCTTCAAAATTATTTTAGCCACTCATTTTCTTCATAGACATAATACGGAGTAAAGGAATATAACATCCATTACATCAGTATGGTAGCATTTTTATCTTATTGTGTGCACATTTTCCAGTAGCCTAATTATAGCCTGCACAGTTATTTTTCACATGTGCACCTAGACTCAGGTTAGGACCCCAAATACCCCTAAACCCGAAACCGTCATCTTGTAGCCTAATCGTCACAATAATGGGTGCGGAAGGTTGGGTAGATAGACAGATAGAGAACACTGAGTGGAAAACTTACTTGTGGGAGATACTATAGTTCCAGAAGCACTTTTTGTACTGTAATGAGACTTCCTTCGTGTCGTCGTCTGAACCTGATCCATAACACGCTGCTGCGCTGATCTCATTCTGATGTCCGAGGGCACGGACAGAGAAGTGTCTCCGGACAGGGCAATGGACATGAGCGTTGCTGACCTAAAAGGCTCCAGCGTCATTTTTCCTCTAACCTTTTAGCTCGCAGATCCTGAACAACTTCGCAGAACTCCGGTCGTGTCTCCCAGTGAAATGTGTCCTACTCGACTTCAGCTGCCTCCGATGTTCACGTTTTTGTGATGAGGGATGAGGCAGACCTAACGTGTTTATTGGTGAGAGAGCCTACCTGTGCTCCTGCCACGCCTTCGTAGGAGGAGATTCTCGCCCATCTTCTGAATCTATGTAGTCTCAAGGGATGACTCATGTAGTCCCTGGCTGGAAATGTGCTGTTGCCGTTCGTGGTGCTTAGAGGGAAGTTAGTAGTAATAACACGCTGCTGAGGTATTGAGCTAATGAATGAGTTAATGAAGCCTGAAATGTTGGTAAGTATCAGGCCTAGTTGTATTTAATTAAACAATGACGTCTATATTGGTGTTTAGGAAGATTAATGTACAGGCATGTAGATGTGCATCAGATTCAACTCACGCTGTAGGACTTCCAACAGACCTACAGCGGCAGACCGAGCACACCCTGTGGCAGCTCAATTACTCCGTCCAGGCTGCTGTGGGCACGTACAGTTTTGTCAGAGCTCGTTGTTATGAGGAAAAACTGCAGCCATTTAAAGCAACACCAAAAAAACTCACCTTTGCCCCGAGTTTTGCCCTTGGGGTCTTCCGCAGAATGACAGCGTAATTGTACGTTACTGATGTAAATACGTTTTTAGGCTACAATAGCGCTTCTCAAACAGTGGGGCGCGCCTTAGCAGTGGGACATGGTCCAATTACAGGTGGGGAGCAAGAGTGGCGGCTGCGAATTCGCCCCGAATTCACACCCATTCGTCTCTCAGATTACTCATGGAGTTTTTGTCACACAGATACCATGCCATATCACATGCAACAGCACGACCCGAGTAATCTGGTCTTGAAATCACATATAATTTTCCACACCACAAAATAATTGACTTATTTTCCATATCAAAAGTTATTGTTCTCATATTTCGGTGCTCTCATATTGCCAAGGTACATGCATAAATGTTTCATTAGCCATGTGTGACAGAGCCAAAAGTTAACCAATTTAGATCCAATTGTCCACCCTCCCCTTATAACCAGTGGACCTAAGACCTTCTAGGTTACCCCTTAGACTCATGCAGGAAAGGCAGTCTGAGGAAGAAGTCAGAGGCGAGAGGATTCAGTTGGTACAAAGATATTTATTTAATCTCTTTTCTTGTTGTTAAAAGTGTTATGACTCAAACAGTAAAACAGTCTCGTGCAGTAGGCCGACAAACAGTAGCAGTACAACAGCAGACAAATTAATTTCCAGCCACTAAAACTGACTCAAAGGCTTACCAGTAAGGGTACCCTAACCTCATGGATGTTATTCCTGTAAATCAAATAAGAAACATTTCACACTGCAAACAAATGAAGTTGTGCATTCCCAACAAAACGAACACATGCAAAATAAGGAACTGTCCCTATAAATCAAAAGAATACCACACAACAAAATGGTTTTAAAGTTAAAAACGGCAAACACACACACCAAGTTAGGGAATAAGCACCACTAGAGTGGAGTAGACCCCATCACCAGTCGATTGTAAGCAGAGCACCGATAGTAGGCACATGCAATTACAACAAAATCCCCCGTAACATAAACACCAAGAAAACAAAGCACAAGCAAGCAAGCCCAAGCAAGCACATACAAATAACAATTACAGATAAACAAAATAACACCACCCCAAAATAAGGATAATGACAACACAGAGACACACAAACCTACACTCAGACACCTACAACACAAACTCCACACACACAGGCCTACACATGCACCCACGAACACAGCCACAGAAGCCAGTTAGCGTGTAGTAGCACCCCGCTAAGGACGCCAGCTACCAGCAGTCACAGTACAGAGAACCAAAATAGCCCCACACACACGCAATGGAACAGAACAGCACTGGAATATCGCCAAATCCTAAGAGAAGCACAGAGTCAGTACAATAATCGATGGCCACCACCATAAAGTTACTGAATGAAAGAAACAGTGAACCTACCAAGCGACTGCCAATATGGGATGCTCGAAAACTGGACAGTACTGCACCCAGACGCTACAAACAACACCACTGGTTATTTACTATGGTGGTATTAACAATTTACCGACACGTAGCGAACAATAGTAAGTCGCCTACCTGATTTGTCAAGCACACGAATGCAACAAACAGAATCCGTGGGCACATCTGACGATTACAAACCACCTGCCACTGCAGCTAGAACATAAAACCCTTTAAAACCTCAGACTCGAACCCAAAGAGCATTTTTTAACACAAGTGATCGTGCATACCTGTAGTTGTTGAAAAAACACACAACAAAGAGAGGGAGAGAGAGACTGGAGGTGAACACAATGTGGTCCCAGACAAAGCAGACACCTGGACCAAACTGGCCTATTTAAGCTGCATTCTGGATCATCTGTAGCGGTCTCACCACACAGGCTGGTAGGCCTGATAGGAGGACATTGCAGTAGTCAAGATGAGAGATGACCAGGGTCTGTACCAGGAGCTGGGTTGCATGTTGGGTTAGGTATGGCCTGATCTTCCTTATGTTGAATAGGATCATGACACCTAGGTTTCTTGCTACTTTGGTGGGAGAAACAGACAGGGAGTCGATCTATTTTAAAGCAAAGAAAGTTCTTTGGTGTTTCAGCAAAGAACAAGAAATACCTAAACTAACTAAGCTGTTCATCAACTGAGTCACAGGTAAAAAAAGCTGGAAAATCTGCTCTAGAAAGCTCCCAATTTCCTGCATGTTTGTCAGTGCAAGTTCCACAGGGCCACCGCCCTGCCACACCTACATGTACACATTTAGCAGACACTTTTATTAAAAAAAAAAAATATATCCCTATGTCTCCCTTAGAGCAACTTAGGGTTAAGTGCCTTGCTCAAGGGCACAACAGTGACAGCCAGGATTCAAACCCACAACTCTCCAGGCTACTTGCATGCTAGACAGGTTCCTTAACCGCCTACGCCACCACCACCCAATACACCTACCCTAAAACAAGTCAGTATGCCGTTTCCCAAAACAATAAAATTTAAAAAATTTAAACAATTAAAACTTAAAATTTCAGAGAATTTGTTATACAAAAATTCTACTACTACTACTAAAAAAAAACCTACTAAAATCTTTCAGTTTTGTAAGCATATACATTGTACAGTATCAAAGGTTCTAGTGGTTGGAGAGTTAAGAATCGTAATGTGCTTTTTATACAGGCTTGGAATCTTTTGTCTCTCCCCAGATATGTCACTACTTAAACACAATGACATTTAATATGATGACAAGGTTAAGAATGATAACTCTTTTTACATTTACCCCATAAAATATTTTCATTTCATAAAACATTTTATTAGCTTACTACTTCAACACAGGTGCACCACAGGTAAATGGTAAATGGACGGCATTTATATAGTGCTTTTCTACTCCTATTATTTTTGATTTCCAGGGCAAAAGTTGCATTTATGCCTATGCAGCCTAGTTGTGAAGGTTTTCAGAGAACTTTGAGCCTACAACAAAGATGCTGGGTAGGGCATGGCTATTTACCTGTAATCTGAGCAATAAAACACATATGGATATAAGATATTCCAAAATGACACTTACACTTTTTTCTCAATAAAAGAAAATATTTATTAAATTAATTAAAACTCTTAAATGTCATACACATTTTCGGTAGTGACATGAAAATGTGGGACACAATTTTTTTAAAAATAAACTTTAAGTTTAGTTCAATTTTTAATTATTTCATGAATTATTATTTTCATGAATTGAAATTTAAGGGTTAGGGTCCGGGACAACCTCCTCCTGCTGAAAGCACCCTTTAATATAATATAATATAATATATACATTTCACTAATCTATTATACTTTTTATGTATTACTTATTTATAATAGTTATTTTAAACAGTACTTGGAATTTAATTAGATCATGTGAGCTCTAATTGAACACATTGAACCTAACCCTTGCTCCTGAGCAAGTCATGATGTCAGTATGTCTTGTGTCCCAGTTGAGGAGATACCAGTTGAGTCGCTTGGTTCAGTCCTTCAGTTACAAGCAGGCGCATGAAAAGCAAAGGGCCCAGGAAGAAGAGTGATTCTGAAACAGCAAACAGTCTGACCTAGCAAACACTGATGGAGGAGGAAGAGTGAGGGAAAGGGCATTCATGGAATGGAACCTTGAGGAATATTCTCACGACTTTTCGTGAAGCCGTCAAACGTGCTGTGATCACGATTTAGGCTTTTTTTCGTGCTAGGACAACGAATTCCTACCCTATGTATTTTAATGCGCAGTGCGTAACACTGCCACTAGCAGTGCTAACTGGTGACTGAGGGGCAGTAAGAGAGAAATTTGCGAACGTTGGCTTAAAATATTTTTTTTCATTTACATTTATGCATTTAGCAGACGACGAACCCACACTTTTTTAGGCTACTTGCACACTAGCCAGGTTCCTTAACCACTATACCAAAAAGTTGCAGAGTTTACAAAGCCTATTTTTTTACAGCACAACTTCGCATGAACTGGAGGCCGAGACAGAAAAAAATCTTTTAAACCAACGTGCGCCAAGATTACACTCCTGGTTTACCCACTTTCACTTGCCAATTAAAAGTCGCTGATTTTCTTGCAGCGGTTCCATATTGTGGCATTACCATTAGTAAATGGTAAATGCAATGTTTACTACAAATGATATATGATGATATAGTAGCACACAATGTTAATTACATTTGTAATTAACATTGTGTGCTACTATATCATTTGTAGTAAACATTGCGTACATTTTTACTTAAAAATGTAAGGACTACAGCCTAACAATTCTATGAACTGTAGTTACAAAAGTACAAAAAAATGTTACAATTGTACCTGGTCCTTCATAATCTATTTATGACAGATAACACTATGAGCATGATAATCTATTACTTTATGCATCATTTATCTTTACATATCTGTAAAATCTATAGAGATATAAAAATATGTATTCATTAACACACTACAGGTAGGCAATAATAATTTTAAAAATCTACACTTATAAGAGGCTTTGGTCTAAATAAACTTGACAGCTTGCTGTCAGTCTTCATCGCCCACCTTGTTCAACATCGCCCCCTGCTGCTGAGCACCAGTAGTAGCAGGGCTATATGGCCATGGACGTGGATCACCGGGAAAAGAAAAATGGATAACCTTCATGCCTTTTGTTCTTTTATTTGATCATCTGACAGGTGGCATCTGTCATTGCTCTTACCTTTCATTAAACATTTCATTAAATGTTGAAATAATTAGGAACTGCTCCAGGGAAATACATACAAGGAATTATTTATTTTTCACAAATGTCCTTCAATTGAGACTAAAATGTTAAGTAAAATACTTGATCAGGGCTACAATGGGGCTACAGCTTACAGGGTCAGTCCCTTCCATCATTTGTAAAGAAATAAAAATGCTGGGGTAGATTCTACAGTCATCTAACACACACAGGTGTGTTTTCCTCAGTCATGGCTCTTTCAGTTCAGTTATAAAATGTGTTTGAAAATGCTGTCACACTTGCTCTCGCAGGTATATGTGTGTGTGTGTAAGATAAAAGAAAGTGCATAATACGTGATGCTTCTTTTTCACTCAAGCGCAGTGCTATGAAGATGCCAATGTTGATTGCTTGCCAAATCTTGACAAGCCTGGTATGGTTACAGTCCACTCTGGATGATGGATGATGAAGGTGATGACTGATATATAATAATAAATACCCTTCAGGCCAAACAGGTTACAAAAATAGATTAAGAGAGGTTATTCATCTGTAGTTACTGTACATGAAATGGAGGGATATAGAAGACAAAAGACAGGAGAAAAAAGAAAACAAAAGGAAGATGGTGGAAAGAGAGAAGTCATTAGAGGAGGTATGTGAACTCTGACATATAGAACTTTTTACAGAGTATCTCTGAGCAGATTAGATACTACTTTGTTGCCTCTGACCACAGGACATGCCCAGAGCCAAGAGTAGCAGTCAGTGCCTAACCAGTAGCGTACAGTGTAAGGAAAAAAGATTCTTGAGCAACACAGATGTAAACATACGTTTAATTAAACAAAGGTGCAAGACAAAAGAACTAACTTTAACCTTTGTTTAATTAAAGTTTAAGCTACTTTTACATCTGTACTGATCCTATTATTTTTTCTCATTATCTTCATCATCATTATCAAGACTGCCTGCGCCTGGCCCTGGCCCTGCCCCTGCCCCTTCATAGATACAATGTGTATAAGGAAGTGGGGGGTGGAAGGAAGTGGGACTGCAGAACCAGGAAATAGATTAGTGGTGGTGGTGAGGTGTTAAACAGAGCTGGCCTATCCCAAAGAGCCACTGCCCTGCCGGGCCAGGATTCCAGGAAGCGACAGTGGTGATGAACCTGGCTGTTAGGGGCTTCTGGAGGAGGTCCAACAGTCATTACCCGCTACCAGAGGAACAGCAGCAGCAGCCAAGAACTGATATGACAGGAAGGAGTCAAACAGTCTGCTTCGGTCACCATGGAAACCACAGTGAGCTGAGGAGAAGAGGTAAAACAGCCCACTTCCGTCACCATGGTAACACACAAATCATTCAAGGCCACATGGGCAGGGCTACTCAGAGATTTGAGTTACTATGCTGTTAAATCTTATTTTAGAAGATTTGCTATCAGTGCACCTTGAGGAGAAAATTGGTCCCTTTTGAGATCCTGAGAGAGAATAATGCTTAGGAGAAGTACAGGTAGCACGATTAAGAGAGTAGTTTGATATGATTGTGTCAATGCCATTGTCCCACGTACTCAGGCATCTATTCCAAGACAGAAGCCTGAGCGTGAGGGTCATTAGATTGATTCATTCATGGAATCTAAAACCACCTCATCATTCCTGATATCTCACAGCTCCTCCCCTCAGTCCTCCTTAGAGATGGCTCCTGCATCTTGATTGGCTGGGCTGTCTGAGGGAGTGTGTCTTGTTATTGGTGTTGAGAACTTCCTTGCGCGGAGCTCCTCTTGCAGGTTGGTGGCGGCAAGCCTCATCTCCTCGTCGGCGCGGCGGAGGGCCTTGAGCTCTTCGCTGTGGAAGATCCAGAGCAGGGCGGCCACGAGCAGCAGGCAGAAGCACAGCGCCCCCAGCAGGCAGAAGGAGCCTCGCGGGAAGGGCTGTGTGGCGGCCACTGACGCAGCGGGGACCAGCCAGGGCACAGCTGCCATAGCCAGCTCCAGCAGCAGCAGCGCCATGCCCATCGCGCCCATCCTCGCCGCCGTGTGACGCCTGCGCTCTGCACAGTGCACCCCCACCTTCAACTCCGTACGCCCCTCTGTCACCAAGTCCACCAGCTCCGCCAGCTTACCTGCCACAGACATAAAACAGACATGTCCACTGACAATACTGATACTCACCCACAGCACTTCACAATTGATGCATCACACACGATACATTACACATACATCCCCAACACTTCACATCTGGCTTTTGGCCTATATATTTACAGTGGTCGCTTCCTTAGTCATCACTTCCATATCAACACAAACGTTGTTTACTAGATACATACAGAACATCAAATAATTATTAGATTATTTGTTATTATTAGGTTATATGTTAGGTGTACAAAGAGCTAACATCTACTGGAGTCAAATTCCTTGTATGTGTAATAACAGCTGATTCTGATTCTGATAAACTTGTACATTTTTAAACTACTAAACTGAAACAAGTAGAGCAAATAATGACATATGCAACATGATCTTGAGCATTTCATTTGCTGTGATGCTGAGCAATATATGCTGTCTCTCCTCAGACCAAGAGCCAGTAGCTCTGGGCAGCGGTAGCATAGTGGTTAAGTAACCTGCTGTCTCAATATGCCATCTCTCTAGGGGAGGGGGGTCGCTTTGGATAAATGCATATGCTTTGGATAAATACATAAATGTAAATGTAAGCTCTGTGTGAGTGTGTGATGAGGTACCTGTGTTCTCCACACTACTGTCTGCAGGACCCTGCAGGCTCCCAGGGTCAGTGCACACCAACAGGAACTGTGCACTCAGGGCTTCATGGTCTGACAGGGGAACCTCACCCAGGGGTGCCCCCTGTGTGGTGCTCAGAGACTCACACCTCACCTCCACACACCTGGAGCCCTGGCAATGACAACAATAGTGTACTGGTATATTTTGGTATTTTTTGGTGAAGAATACTTCTCAAATCCAAAGCAGAGACATTTGTACTGACTAAAGGTCCATTCACACCTGGAAGGATAACTATAAAGATAACTGTAACTATAATGATATTTCCGTCCACACTGACCAACGATAACATAAGTCTGTTCTCATGTGAATGAACTAATGTCTAAAATTGCATGATTTCTGATTGGCTGTCAACATTTTATCTTTCAAAAAAAAAATGCTCTGAAAGTGATCCCAATGATATTGTTGCACATGCCATTGTCATTACAGTTGTGGTGTGGACATTTCATTCACATTAATTAGAGCAATACTTATTTGTATAAGTTCCATTTGAACTGTGTTTGAAAACTGACCTTAAAGAGAATATAGTCAATTCGGATGCCCTTCTGCTCCTTAAAGGGACCCAGCTCTTTCTCAGTGACGTAGGGGTTCTTGAGTACAAGAGTCAGTCCATGTTCACATCCCTGCAACAATGATGCAATAACATGGCAATAAATTACAGTTTCAATGAATGAGCCTACCTGGTCTAGCCAAAGCTATTAGGCAATTCGACTTTATGAAGTTGGTTGCAGACAACTGCAGCCAGTGATGCATTCTGAGTTGAAAGCGCCAAGAAATAACCAATAGGATGAGAACATGAAAGGGCTTTAAACCCAGAATGCATTGCTCACTGCAGTCAACTGGCAATGTCACATCTGTCTAGTCTCAGAACAGCGCAGGGGTACAGGTCATTAGCATGCACTGTCTTGATGAGAAAACCAATTCTCATGATGTCGTTCTTTATATTACATGTTACTGAATTGTTATAATACACACACATACTATAGCTAGATCATACTGTTATCATACTGATATCCAAAGATTATCCAAAGATTAACACAAAAAGGTATGGCAACCTACTGGCACAGCTCATATTTACAGCCAACTTCATGGTTATCTTCACCTCTTCATCTGAAAATGGCTGGCTGTGGTCAGTTTAGTGTGAGTGTGATGACCTGAGAGAAACTCACGTCAAAGTTCTCCGTCTCAGTGTAGCTGTCATGCAGGCCTGTGTAGCTACGCAACAGACGACAGCCCAGGTCCTCTGGATGTGTGTTGAAGTCCCCCCCCAGGATGACGAGGTCAGCCCCTCTGGAAGTGTGTCTGAGGACACCAACACATGCCAGACAAGCAGCTAAATATGAGCCCAAATCAAGTAGAAAACAAGTCCATTTGCATTTGCATAGTGTATCGCAGATCTGATCTGTCTGAGTTCAAGACTGCTAACCAGCACAGCACAGCACAGCACAGCGTAGTACAGAGTGTGAGTTATAACGGGACTAAACTTGGTCTGGGCCCAGTTTCTCGATAACCTCCACATGTTCTTTACAACTGATCTTGAGAATGTTTGTTTGTTTGCCTTTCCTGTGTGTTTCCTAAACATGGTCATATAGTGTTAATCTATGGACCACTCGTAAATCTGCTTTTTACAATGCTCAGAGAACCTAGGATGTTCTAAAGAGGGACTTCACAAACTCCTTAAGCAAAAGATGCTTTTGGGAAAACAGAACCTGGACTGTTGCCATGATGTGTCATGTCAGTTGTGTTACTCTACCAGACCCCAAAGTCCATATACATTTATTCACATTGTCATATAGGAGAGAACTCCCAGGTTCCAGGACTTGAGCCTTCTGACTGACAAACTTCTGTTCCAATGAAGTATGGATGTAATGGATGTACTGGATGTGATGTCAGTGATATGATTTGGTTTGTCTGGACCGTTAATGTGATGCAAAGGTCATGGCGTCATGGTGACCGTTGCCATGGTTTCCGCACCGGACGAACTGCTGCAGCTCCCAGGCCTGGACAACTCGATGGGGCAGATAGATATCTGACTCCCTGCAGTACTCTGCATGAAGCTGCAGAGAAACAAGGGTGCATAGAGAGTATCATATCTCTCTCACACACACATATACACACACACACATACACACTACACCTTTGTAATAAGATATTTATGACTGTGCTAGAAATCAAAAACTCACGTTGCTTGATTTTCTCAAACATCTTTGCGCACGATTCACCTTACCCATGCACACACACACACACACACACGCAGAAACACTCACGTGTGTCACGTAGACATGGGCCATCAGCCCATTGATCTTCATCTGTACCATTCCCACAGCCTTCCCTCCAAACCAGTCTCCATTGTGGATCTGACACACACACACACACACACACACACACACACACACACACACACACACACACACACACATACATACATACATTAACAAGGCACCCTACACTACAACATCTAATGTTTAGTTAAGTCTATCTGTTCTGAAACCGATCCCAGCTCACCCACCATGTAGGGATATCCATTCACAGAGAAACGGTAGAAAAACACATCAAGGATTCTGTGCTTGGAGAAAACTGCTAGTCCACTGCCTATGACCCCACTGGAAAGATTAAATGTGAACATTTTAGTACATTACATACTACATTACATTAGACATGACTTAACTTTACTTTACCAATGAGGGCTGAGCATCAGATCTTTTTAACATTTGTTTGTCAATGAATTAAAAAAACTCGGACTTCATAGTCAAAAATCAAAAATGGAAGAAATAAACCAGCCCAATTTCTGCAGCGCAGGCATGAGAAAAAGGCGTGATGAAACAACTAGAAACCTGATACCATCTAAGGCTGTGTGTGCACTCCCCACATATGGCCTCTTAGCTGAGCTAAGGAAGGCCAACTTTGGCCCACTGTGAGCCACAGCAGGGCCATGTTCCTCTTTCATGGTATGCACTACAGGCAAATCCGTGAGCTCACTTCCACTTTCAGCCTGGTGCCCAGCCTGCTGTACCAAGGGCTGCAGTGTCACAAGGCTCAGAGCTGATCATGACTGGACATGACTGCCTCCATGGGGCCCACAGCTTCAGCGTGGAAACCAGACTTAAATGAGTCTGCTAAAGCGTTTCTACTGTTAAAACAGAGTTCCTGGCAAATTGCTGTTACCTGTACACCTACTCTCAGGAAGACTTGAACACAGCCACACTGAAATGAAATGAAGAAGAAATATAGCATACGTACTTCAAACACCTCAATCTATATTTTCTGCACTTTAACCACCTTCGTCAACATCAGAAGATATTTTCTGCACTTTAACGACCTTTATCAACACCAGAAGGTAATTATTTCTAGAACTGAGCAGGCACACCTTTTCAACATTTTGCAGAAGATGAGTGGCCTACCTTTTGAAGTGATGTGAATGTGGATGTGTACTGGAGAGAGTCTTTTTCAGGTAGAGGTAATCCTTTTCACTCCACACCTGCAACACATACAGCCATCACACACACACACACACACACACACACACTTACTTTCTTAAGTCTTCCTCTTGTTTTTCAAGACACACTTTTTTACTTAACACCACAATTATTTCAACTAACAATCTGTTCTGCTCTCGCTATTAGTGACACCCGGAGATAGACTGGGTCTTCCAAATATGCCAGTGGTGTCAGCAGAACTGAAAATCTTATTATGAAAGTCTACAAATGCCTACAAATGGAGTGCAACACACACTTTCTTGGGATGGGAATGACACAGTCTAGCATGCAAATGAAGAACATGACATCAGGAAGTTTAGCAGAACGTGTGAAGATATGCTTCACTGAATCACACAACAAGCCTGATGTGACTGAGTTTAGATGACATCAGTCAAGGTCAAGGTCAAGGTATACTTTAATGTCCCCAGGGGGCAATTTCTTATACAGCCAGCAGAATTACACTCACCAACATTAAAAACAGAAATAAATAACAACAATATCTTAATATCTTAATAAAATACAAGTCATCTTGCTAATTTTTACTCTTGAGACATTAACTAGCCTTTAAATTCCCATGGAGCACAGTTCACCTGCTTCTCTAGTAACCAGACACCGGCAATGCATCCTCTCTAGTGTGGAGCGGATGACAAGAGATCGGGTCCGCACTGCCAGCGATCCATCCCTGCCAAACACTGAGGCATTCTGGGATACTATTTCTATTCCACAACATGCAGTGCATGATGGGAATGGAACTGTGGGGGTGCAGCCCCTCTAGTGACAGCTGTGGATTCCCACAGAAATTCTGACGCCTCTAAAGAGGCCTGCCCTGGCATTCCCTGCCAATGCAACACATCCGAAAGGTGGTGGGGCAGAGGAAGAAGGGGGCAGGAGGACAGAGTGTCACTGATGTGTGCCAAGGAGGAGAGAGGAGTGACTGGGACATAAGATGGCAGAGAAGATAAGAAGATGAGGAAGAGAGTGCAAGCTGCAGAGAGAGAGACAGAGAGAAAAAGAGAGAGAGAGAGAGAAAGAGAGAGGGAAAGAGAGAGAAAAAGAGAGAGAGAGAAAGAGAAAGAGAGAGAAAGAGAGAGAGGGAAAGAGAGAGAGAGAAAAAGAGAAAGAGAGAAAGACAGACATAGAGAGAGAGAGAGAGAGAAAGAAAGAGAAAAAGAGAGATAAAGACAGAGAGGGAAAGAGAGAAAGAGAGAGAGGCTGGTGCAGCTGGGCAGATTATTCCTAGAGAAGATATGCCTGTGAACCACAGTGATGTGTTGTGTGGGACTCTACTGCAAGGCCAACTCACAGGACTTTTACCAGCTGAGCTACCAACACAGTTCCTGGCACAAGACATTCTCTGAAAAGTGTATGCTCTAATGTGCATTCATGAATGTGTGTGTGTGTGTGTGTGTGTGTGTGTGTCTGTGTTGAGGTGTGTGTGAAAACAGCTGTGGATTGGTGTTGAGTGTATCGGCATGGTGCGGGTGTACAAGCGCTCTATTAATAAGGGGAGTATGTTAAGTAGCACTGTGAAATGTGTTTGTGTGTGTGTGTTTACATTCCTCACCTCCTGTAGAAGGACAATGTCATGGGCCTCTTTGCTCAGCTTATCTCCAAGCATGACAATGCGCTTTACATGGTTCTTGCTCATGTAACGGAGACCCCTAAAGGAAACACACACACACACACACACACACACACAATCAGCTCTAAATAGCCTAATCAAAAGCATACATGTACACACATTGCAACTATGGTTGGCTTAATGGCATAACTATGGTTGACCTAATGACCTGTACACACATACAATCAACATCCCAGCATAAACTGCACAGAACAGCTTCTCAGTTCTTTTTCTTCACACAAATCACAAATCAAAAAAATACTTTCACACAAACACTAGGACAAAACATGCACCGCCCAGGTGAACAGTGCAATGCACCTGATGACCTCACCACTCACCAGCAGTTGAGGGAGAAGATCCGCAGGACCACAGACTCCCTGGTAGCCATGGTGACAACAGAAGCTGGAGTTGGCTTGGCAGTTCACCCTACAAGAGAGCTACTGGTGCAGCCAAAGAGACACAGATGACTGAGACCAGAGATGAAGAAACATTAACTGACCAATAGCAGTTTGCCATTAGGGTAACACTCCAATGCTTCCATAACTGCAGGCAGATAACCTCAGGTGGGATCCACAGAATTCAAATAGTTTTCTTATTTCTCTGAACTATGCCTGGACTACTTGTTCTATGCCTGGACTACTTGCTCTGCTTTATTATCCTGCTGGAATGAGAGTATAGTTTCATGTCATATCAGTTTAAAAAACGGTCACATTTTATTTTCCATCGGTCTTAGAACACCTTGTAACTAAAGAAGAGTCAAGTTTTAAATAGGAAAAATATCAGAATTCTGCAGACGCAAAGCAAGATGCTAATGGGTGAGATGCTAGTGGCAACCAAAGGACTCAATATTATAGGCTAACCTGAAGCTAAAAACACTACCGTCAGACTGGGACAGTGGCTGGATGAACTGAAGAAAGGTAAAACTCAATAGTTTAACTCTAGGGGAAACTGGCCAAAATGGTGGTGTATCCTTTTAAAGGCAAGACCTTCGATGCCAGTCTACACTGCACTGTCAGGGACCCCAAAGCTATAAAACTTGACTACATCAGAAACATCCCTCACATTCACACTCACACACCTCTCTTTATTTACACTCTCAAAACAACACAGTCCTTGGCCTATGAGGATCTCAATCCCATAGGATGACAGGGTGCTGACAAGACTAGAGATGCTACCATGGTAACAACACACACAACCCACACTGGGCTCTCCGTAGAGGGAGAAAGGGTGGATAGCTCCAGGTCAGAATAGTTACTTTGATTGAGCCATCTGCGGTCGGAGGCACTGTGACAGCCTCAAGTCTACAAAGGCTATTGCTGTGTTTAGTTAAACTGTTTGCTATACTGTGCAATGCACAGTAACAGTAACATGAAACAGAAACACCAAATAAGCCTGCTATTTGTTGAGTTGTAAACTACTGGATTGGTGCAGTCAGCATACACCCTGTGATTACCCTGTGATACACCCTGTAGATTTTCCTTTAAATTAATTGAAGTGAATTGCGGCGCCAAATGAGTGATGACATTAATTAATCATTAAATGTCTACACACACAGCATCGAAAAATGTCTTTCAAAGTCCCTGTAAATACAACTGCCGTAGTTAAACTGTTGTCTTAACAGGTGTGCCTTGAGTACTTAAATTCTTAAAGGGCACCTGGTCAAAACGTACGCCTCAAGCCTTCTTGGTCAAAAGTTAAACCAGCAAGCCTTGGCTGTAGGCTGCGTTTATCTAGAAATATGCTTTTACATGGTTCTGTTGTCAGCAAGCTGTCAACCATGAAGTGAGAGAGTCCATAGCTGATGCTAAAAACTAATCCAATTAAGTTAGCAAGAGTATTCTAATTTGTTAGCAAAACCTAAAATGATACAATGTTTCAGTTGTTGCAAACCGCTAGTGTTGCTGATGCTCATCTAGGACGTGGAGACACTGGATTCTTTAGCATGGTTCATGCAAATTGTGGGATTAGATCCATACTGACAGCAAAATACCGTTTAATAAGAATAACGTTAACGTTTAGACAGACAAGATTCCGTTAGGGGGGAACCTGACCAACGTTTAAATAACCCGAATTAGCCATAAACTGCTGGTCGTCAGACACACGCTTCGCTACAACTGAATAACGTTACAAGCGAAAAAGTTTAGGCAGCCTTACCATAAACAGGTTAACGTTAGCTATAGTTAGCTCTCTTAGCTAACAAGCTCAGCTAAAGTCCCAAGTTCCACAAGAAACAAGTCAATAAATGTAACCAAATGTCAACAGCGATTCCAAACGTAAGACTGTGAAAGACCTCTGGTGGTTCGTGGTCATGCGTGTCTTTCTTTTCATTGAATGGGGTCCTGAGAACTCTTCCTCATTTTAGCTGTGTAGACAAACTGTGACGACGGACAAACAGGGACTGCAAAGAATACTGGGACTTGTAGTGACGTACGAAAGTTGCTGTTGAGTGTTGTCTAGTGTTGCAGTCTCACACCAGTAGGCCTACTTATAAATCAGTAAACGTAACATTTTAGGTGTGGGCTTACTTTTGGATTCATGCTTTTCTGTTCAGCACAGACCTTGTTAAAAGCTGACCTAAGCATTTGAATTAAAGTAAATAAGAAAAATTTTTTTTTTGTAGCATCAGGCTTATGGGCTACTGATTAGGGTTAGTAAAGCTGGACTCTGATCGTGATCATTCTTAATTTAGATTTCCAGTAGGCCTCAGTGTGTTTAGATAACCTTTGATCTAACTGCCAGTAAACCAGTTCTAACCAAAGTGTCAATTCTGACAGGAATTTAACCTAGTAGAGGTGCAATAGCCTAGCCTATAGCCTACCCAGAAAGCAACTATTTTGTATCAGCTCAGAGCTAATTGCTGTTGATGCCAAAGGGCATAACTATCAGGTGTTGCTTTATTTAATTATTACAGCACACTTACACACAGGATTCCTATGAGTCGGTACATTCTCTGATGAGAAATGGCCCATGGTGAGCCATGCACCTTTTATTGAAAGATTATACATGTCATTATGATTATATTATACACACCCATCACTTTGCATGGAACAGAATATACAAGATCACAATGCACAGTTGGTAACCAAGGCCACAAAGGAACCATATTCTGCAAAAAAGAAGACAAACAAATCAACACAAACAAACAATCAATGAAACAAACATAAACCACCCACACCGTTTAGAGTACACATATTTTTCACACAGTTTTCAAAGGAAGCAAACAGCGTCCACTGAAAGTCAAGGAACAAACACAAATATAATAATAACAATAACAATAATCATACAAAAACAAGAGCCAGTAAAAAATAGCTACACAAGGCAGCAGTCATTTAAAGCTTTTCCGAGTTCTGAGTTTCATTACATGGGCTGAGGATGGGTGGCATCAGTACAACTGTACATCTGAAATTGAAGTCCATGCCATGCGGCTTGCTACAATATGTTCATATAACTGTCCAAGTTCTGTGTTGGATGCCTGGGTAGTGGATAGTTGTTTTTCCACAAACATCGGCCTCATTGTTCCAAAGGCTCTGGCACACATACGCTTTGGCAATGGTCATGAGAGGAACAGTGAAAACAGTGCTGAAATTGTCATTGTTGTAAATTATGATCATCTTTACATTATTACGTTATTTTTAAACCTTTGGTTGCTTGTTCTGGATATATCACATTAACTTTGGTAGGGTAACCCTACCCCTAACACTAGGTAGGGTAAAAGCTGTACGGTTGCTTGATATTACCACAAAAGGAATTTTGATTATGCTGCTCCTCAAAAAACACTGACAAACTGTACAAGGATGTTGGTGAAATACTTTAGAATAAGCCCCAAACCAGTGTCTAAACATTATCTGTAACATTAACAAAAAAAAATGAATATTAGACATTGTTAGGCCAATTCAATGTACATGCACATAGTCTGCAGTTTCTCAGATGTAATACACCGCCACCTTGACTAACATGTCCAAGTACATTCAATAAAATTCACAGTGGTTTGGCTCTCTCCACATAGTCAAAAACATTTACCAACTTATACTTTCAACAAAGACCAGTGATTTGCTCCCTCTTATTCACACGGCATGACTGTCACTCGTAGTGTTTGGTGTTTGGTTCGATAAGGGTCACTTCAGGTTCAAGTTAGACAACTTCAATTGAATTTCTAAACTAAAGGCTGGAGGATGTGTCAGTGTTTTGCATAGCACGTTGAGAATTATTATTCATAAATCATTATTATAATTATTATTCATTTCAAAAAGGGGAAGCCCTGAGAGTTGGAGTTATCAATTATCCTTGCGGTCTTGTACTCAATACAGAACAAAAAGAGCATACACCACAAAATTCAATACAAAAATTAATAAATATTCCAAAAAAAAGTACACTAGTACCATTCAGGAGAACTGTGGTAGTATTTTTTAAGAGCCAGGTGGTCAAGGTGTTAAAGGTTTGTTCTCATTTCCTCTGATTTGTTATTTTGTTTACATCCATCGCAGCATGGTTCACCTTTCATACTCTCATGACTTTCATAAAGACAGCTTGTTACTCTCCATCCCTCCCCTTCACATTCAGTTCATCAAAACAACTTTTCCACTCAACACGAAAGAAGAGATATGTTTGCTTTGCCCAGCACTAAAGACACTTTCATATGCTAGCAAGCATTATGCTCAGACCACCAGTCAGTGTGCCACAGGATGTAGCCTAATTCATCTGATGTCCTGGTGTGTAAGAAAGGCTTAGGCCCTAGTGCTTTTGTTTTGGGACCAGGCAGAGCTTAATAGGCCATGATTCAATTTTAAAACTGAAGGGTGAGAAGTCTGGGCAAAGTAAGATTCCGCTGGAGAGAGAGAGAGAACATTGAAACTGATAATACCAGTCATCAGAACACAAACAAAATAATGTGCTGATGTTTGCAGGGTTGTACTTATTGCTTCCTTTCAAGGCCAGATAGAAATCAGGTCCCTTGCATCCTGATCCGTTTCCCATCCTGTGCCTGTGATAGTGAAGCTGTGTGCTTAAACTGTGATTGAGAATGATGAGGCACTTTACTGTGTTCAGTACTGTGTACTGTGAAGTGTAGAGCACTCCGAAGCCCAAGGGGTGTAAAGTGTGACCCCTCAGCCTCTCTCTCCACCCGTGTAAAGGAAGAGGTAGTCAAAAGGCACTTCAGAATGATCATTCAGCAAAACTCAACTTTGGACAGAGGCGTCTGCCTGTTTACATTGTTACTCAAAAAAAACATATGCACAATAATATTGATTGTTGTCAGTTTGATTATCACTATTTTTTAAATACTAAAATGCATGTAAACCTTAAGCTGGCCCCTAATCCATGGTCTGAACACACTCTGAACTTTGTGTTACAGCATGTGTTGTGTACAAGTGAGACAAATGGCCTTTGTATGCAAAAACATTCATAACCATCATAAAACTTGACTTTCAGTACCCTCAAAATCAAAACACAAGGCATCTGGATTGATACGAAACAAAACCAACATGAGCCATGTCTTTTAAGTGTTTAAATATGTGTTTTGTTAAAAACAAAAACGCTCAGATTTTTGTCAACATAGACAAGCTTAGCTAAATATCGTCCATCCTTTCTTCTTGACTTGAAACATCATCCATGTTTTCCTATTGTATAATGTTCTTTAAGGAGATTGAGAAGAAAATGTATGTATATATAATATATATGCCTTGTCGTTTGTACCAACTGTTTGGTTTGTATTTGATGTTGGGCAGTCTGATGTTTGGTTGTATCATGTGGATGGTCACTTAAGTTCATTCCCTATCCCTCTTCCTGTGAGGGGTCAGTCTTTGATAAGGCGGTAGACATGATACTGTGCTCCGTGTTCACTTGTTGAGACTTCAAACACAAACGCTATACACAGCAAAGTCTCTTGAGTCTCCCGATTTGTCACAACCTGAGAACGGAGGAATGGGACAACAAATATAAACTACAGCACACATTCAAAAACATAGTGAAGTAAACTTATAATACAAGCTCTCCAAAAATAATTATTTATATGTCATTTGTTGTCTCAAGACTTCAATTTATTTTCTCAAGGTTCCAATTAAGATTCCATTTATTACATTACAAGATAATAATGCTCCAATAATGCTAATAATAACTCCAAAAATTAAATAGTCATTGTCTGGGCAAACATCCCATTATATCAAACCTTTTATTTCTATCCTCAATTTCTTATCTTATTGCAGTACCATATTCCACTTTAAATATAAAGAAATAGCAAATTAATAAATATAATACAAAGGTAATAAAAATAAATAAATGTTATTAATAATTGTAATTGTAATAAATGTAATGAATAACAATTAAATACATTTATATAGTGCTTTTCAACCCAAAGCACTTTACAGTGGAAGGGGACCTCACTAACCAGAATCAATGTGTAACCCCCACCTGAGTTAGCCAGGTTGGGACTTTGGCCTGGACACTAGGGAAATCCCTTCTCTTGTGACATGTGCCATGGGATATTTTAGGGCTTGTTTACACGTATCTAGATATTTTTATAAACTGATCTTTTTTTTTTCCTTTTCGGTTTTTAGTTGAGCATGCATGTATCCACAGAATCCAGCGTTTTGAAATATCTGCACTTTGGAGGGCCTCCATGTTTGAGGTGGCTAAAACTCTACTGATGAAATAATGAAGAATTCAGATGCAAAACCTAAGTCCATTTGCCATGAATAAAGTATAATAAAAAAAAAGAATAAAATATAGTTATATAATTTGAATGAACGCTATAATCAGTCCAACTCCAATTAGATTGTTTTGGCATGATTTGTTTTTACTTGATAAAAACATTCAAATAGCATTCATTTTTGCATATTTCTGAAAATGGACTTAGAGGGCTTTGCATACGAACTCTTCAAATATCCCTTTATAAAAATACATAGATATGTGTAAGCAGGGCCGTAGAAACCACATACGCACATGAAATGTAACACATGTCTGATGTCTGATGACACAAAAATTAGGTACCTGTAAAATAGTGAAGTTTTCTAACACACTGTTCATCATGTACTTCTCGGGCAGGTGTTTGAGCTTGTGGATGAAGTTAATCATGTATTCACACATCGGCGAACGGTGGATCCGATACACATACTTCCCTCCTTCCATCCTCGCGTACTCCGTCTGGAAGGGGAAGAGCAAAACAAGGGACAAGAAGGAGAGAAAGAGATGAAGAACAAAGATGGAAAGAGATGAGGACATGAGTGTCCAGCAGAGAACAAAACAGAAAGAAGAGAAAAAAATCAGATGAGACTGAGAAATGGAAGCATCAAAACCCCTCAATATGGTGCATAGCATATGTACTCCTTATGCATATGAAACCTACACCACTAGTTAGAAGATATAGAAATGTTTTAGAGCTTTCTGCATTAGACATTGATATGTCTGCCTACCTCGACTTTCTCCACCACCTGTTTGCCAAAGGAGCAGACTTTAGTGGAGACAGTGATGGTCATGTTCTCTGAGCTGCTGTACTGGCTGCTGACACCATAGAATGACCCGGGCCCATCTGGCATCCCACTGCTGTTCAGGTCAGCCTGAGAGGTACATTAGCATCACTGATTAGCACACAGGGTATTTTCATATGAGAATAAGCTAGCAGCTTAAGTTTCTACAGTGTACAGCAAGTGCCGGTGTGTCAGACTGAGGATAGTCAATAGAAAATGGAAATGGAAATCTTGGAAGACTCTATATTAGTCCAAGACTTAGCTTACTGTAACACATGTATGGAAATCTTTCTACAATAGCACCTACAGACCACTTAAATGTTATGCAAATCTAATCAATACTGCTTTAAAGATCCATCCATTGCTTTCTGATCCAGAGAAAGAAACATAATTTTCCATGCGCTTGTTTGAACATGTGTGTTTGGTCATGTGAAGTGAATTGAAGTTATGTGTCAGAATTCTTCTATCTCCAGTGTCAATATGGAGGTAGCAAGTAAACTGTCATAATTATTATATTTAACCATTATTATTATTATTATTATTATTATTATTATGAGGCCTACTATTAATTTTGGGGAAAAATATAACCACAACCAGTGCCTCACCCAGAACTTGACCAGGAAGAACGCATTCTGTGGACCCTTCTCATAGAGCTCCTTCAGGCCTCCCTTCTTCTCAGGGAACTTGTCATAGATCTGCCTGATGTCCACCGCTTCCAGCAGAGGGTCACTGTATGATGGGTTTGTCTGACCGATGTGGACAAACAAGTGTTTGCTATACTACAAAATGAGAATGAGAAAACAAAGACATCTGTTATAAAGACAGAAATGAATGAAAGTGAATGACCAAGATCCCTGCGCACAGTACTGGTAAATTAAGTAGGTGTGTAAGAGTAAGGAAATGAATCACTAATTAGCTGACCAAATGAACAAATGAATTAGCAGACCAAATGAATTAAAAAAGTATCCTATTTCAAAGATTCAGAAAATACATAAACTGAAGGTAAACTGACAAACAAGTAAACAGAGTACATAAATGAAGAAATGTATATATAAACAAACATTTAATCAATTATTAGAATTAGGTTCTTTAGAATGGCATTTTGAATACATACAGAACCTGTGCTATATAGAGTTACTAATCAAATGTTGTCAGTATAGTACAAGATTACGGTATTCGCAGTTGCTAACCTTCACAATACATTGCTTAGCTATGCAGTTAATGCAGTTAAGCAATGCATTGTTAACTATGCAGCTATTGCAATGCATTGTTAACTATGCAACTATGCCATGCAACAATAGTGTGCATTGTTTTATGGATGCCTTTCCCAACTCTCCAATGTATTTTATCAGCATCATGGATGTGAATTATCATTGGCAGTATAAGAACTCCTGATTCAGGAGGTGTAAAAGACATGGTGTGCTTTGCAATTGTGTTGTCAGACTTGGAATTTCAGCAACTTGCAGAAAGCAAACATCTGAGTTTCACAACAACTGTTCAAAAAGAAAAATCACATTCTGTGGGTAAAACTAGTCGAGTGCTGACTTTCATGAGTGCTGACCTTTAAAGGCATGCATGTGTATGTGTGTGTGTGTGAGAGAGAGATGCTATGTGTGCGTGTGTGTGTGTGTGTGTGTGTGTGTGTGTGTCTGGGAGAGAAAGACAGATAGAGTGACAGAGAGACAGTAAGAGAGAATGAGAAAAAGAGGGAGTGTGTGTGTGTGTGTATGGGGGGGCGTGGATGAGTGTATGTGTGTGTGTGAGTGTGTGTGTGTGTGTGTGTGTGTATGGGGGGGCGTGGGTGAGTGTGTGTGTGTGTGTGTGTGTGTGTGTGTGTGTTCTGCGCTGGTACTCACAGTGTCCTGGTCTCGCTGCACCTCCATGAAGGCGGAGTACTCCAGCATACGTAGTTTGGATGAGGCAATGGTGCGGTCCTGCCACACAGGGACCGCTGTGGCAGCAGGAGGCCCGGGCGGGACAAGGGGCTCGTACGCTGGACGGGGGAGGGGGGGGCAAAATATAATCAAATCCTTCATAATGATATAATCATTATCATACAGTAGTGTTTAGTACAGTCCTGGGAAACTATAAAAACATGGATAGAAATGGGGCAGGGTTACTTACCGGGTATGGTGGGTGGCACAGGAGCTGGAAGGCTGGTGTAGGAGGTAAAAGGCTTGATGCTGAAGAGACACATGCTTGAGTTACTACTCTTCAACTAATAGAACATGTGGACATGTAAACATACTGTATAAATATAGCAAAAATGTCCATGTTCATAGCCCGATACATTTCATATGAAGATATGCTATCGTACATGGTTGTACTCAAATATTTTCCCTGCATGTTTTCCCATATAAATTCATGCATGCATGCACACACACACACACACACACACACACACACACACACACACACACACACACACACACACACACACACACACACACACACAGGCACACAGATACACACACACAAACATGTCTTATTTATTTGCCAGAATTAATCCAGGTATTTACAGAGAGGTACTTACTCCTGAGTAGAAGGTCCAGGTTGTCCAGAGATGGACGTTGGCCAAAACTAAAAGAACAACAAAAAAAATGATTCCATAAGGTTATATCCTGACACTTATCATAATTTGCAAATTACTTTTCATTTCAGACAGTCGCATGGGCTGGCACAGATTATATCACCAACTGACAATCAATAAACAAACCAAGAACCAAAACTGAGGAGCAAGCATGGACCCCAAGCCCTGGAGTGCAGCCTGGCGCTCAGTTAGCTCACCCTGGCCGGGGGAGGGTAGGGGGCCTGTGGCAAGGGAGGCAGCTGGCTCTTGATCAGGTTTGGAGACACGATCTGGGCTGAGGATAATGCAGCCATGTTCTGAAGAGCCTTGTCTTTGGAGGCCTGGTCCTGAGGAAAGGGAATAACAGGATTTTCATTCATCAGAGATCAGAACCCTCAAGCTGAGATACAAATGCTCCAACGCTTCCATCAAATACACCCATTTCAAATGAACTGCAATGCCTCCACTGATGCTTATAACACAGATGGGGCAGAGAAATCTGAATTCATTTCATCTGTTATTTAATCTGTAACATCATGTTTAGAAGCCTCAGTAACTTTCATTCATGTAATGTAACATGTCTGCACAGCAAACATTTGAAAGATAAAGCATTATTGCTGCCTCAAGACAGATCACTCCAGAAGTCTCCACTGCCTGTGCCGTTATAGCTAGCATGTAGCCTGACATTTGATCTTAGTTTTGTTTGGAAAACCAGGCATTTGCAGTTGTGCTCACTGGAGTGGTCTTCTCAAGGCCATTGGAAACAGAAGGAGAAGCAGAGACAGTTTCAAAAGGCTAGATCAGACTAATGGCAGGTTATTAATTCAAGTTATACTGCCGAAGGTATGAAGTCTATGGATACCATGCCAAGAATCAGGCAGAATCAGCTGGCCCAAACATCAATGACCCTCATCTACATTCAGACACAGCCAAGCAGGCAAGGGGATGGCAAATGTTTGTGAAATGTAGTTATATACACATCTCTTATGTATACATAACATATATACATATCTCTAATGTAACTTGTCTTGGGATAGACACTCTTGGATCAGCCTGGTGAAAAGTTGAGATTTAGACATGTATTTTAATGCATCCTCTGGGATGGAAGGCCTGGGTCTGCTTGGTATTGTTTTGTCTACCACAGCTCTGGCCGGCATCCAGAAGGTTACCCAGCATGCTATTTAAATGTAACGCTATACCAGGCAATGCTTGGACTCTGGGAGGATTGTGGATGGCCCAGCTTAGGCCTGACAGGTGGACTGGCTCTCCCGTCCAGAGGGGGGACAACGGGCTCTTTGTGGCGAGAGGAAAGATAGTATGTGGGCAGTGGGTGTGAGCAGGCTGTGGGGAAACTGTACTGGGGCTTGCAGAAGTAAACTGTGTTCATCCAATCTTTCTTTCCAACTCTCTTTCTCACTCTCTGACTTTCTGATGCTAATACCTTAACATTTTTCTGAACTGCATGGTGTTATAGAAAGTTGCAAGGCAGAGAGGGGGCAGACAGATTAAAATTCAAAAAAGCTGAAAGCATCTGGAATGATTGGATTTTCATATTAAACTTTACATGTTTTTTTTTTTTTTTAAACCAGAATACCAGAAGCAAACAGTCAAACAGTTACATTTAGAAGCCTAAGGAGAGTATAACTCTTTGTTTATGTAAAGTAAGCAGCAGCATGAACACTTGAAACCTGTTTGGGAACGCTAGTACACACCCTATGAACACACTCTAACACAAGACAACCCACAGCGCAGCCAGAAGCTCCTAGCTTAACACAGGACAAAAACACCCAGTCTATGCCTCAAGGCCCTTACTAAAAGCAGAATCAAGGGTTTAATATTCAGAATAATATTCCAGAAGAATCTGTGTGATACAAACACAGACCCTTAAATCTCAATGGCTGCTAGGCCTTTTAGAGGGGGGAGCTATGTGCTAGCTATTAGCATTTCACATTAGCTTCAGCAAAGTAAGAAAGCTGTGGTGCTGTAATGGCTCAGTCAAGCAAGGCAAAGTCTATGGCCGAAAAGTCAAAACCACACTTACCAGGTTCATGGCCTGAATCAAAAGAAGAAACAAATAGTTAGTACACTCTCTGATTTAGGCAAAGTTGCTCACAATACATCTTCTGTCACTTATTCCCTATAGATGGTCATGCTCAACAACATGGCAATGCAGGCTCATTTTCCTCCAAATTATCATGATAGAAAATGGGAGCCATTTTTGTATTAAGCCACACAAATGTGCACTTTTGTGAAGACTAGGCTACATCACTTATCTGGGTAGTCTTGAGCTTTCATGAAACTGATGAAAGTCTAGAAGCAGACTACACAGAAAACAAACTGTGACCCAATTGCAAATGCAATGATGTTATGAAAGGACTAAGATGTGAGATTCTATCAAGCACGGGGGAGTAGTGTGTGTGTGTGTGTGTGTGTTCGATGTAGTGTGTCAAGCCACATCATCATATTCATATTCTTTCTTTTGTGTGGAAGGGCCATGATAAGATCACAAGGATCCTTAACCAAGGATCCTTTGGGTCTGTATCCCTGTAAGGAGTTTTTCTTAGAGAGAGTTCTTTTCTTCTCAGAGCATCTCTTTCTATTTCTGCTTGGATTGTTTCTCTGCTTGTCTGCTAACAGGATTAGGGAAGTATTTTCATAACATTTTGTGGGAAGGTGTAGCATGTGTCAAGGTTTTTTGATACTTCAGACCACATTTTATGTGATATACTATAGCTGTGTGGAATGGCATGTAGGCCTACAAATGGACTGCACATGAATAATGAATGCACCCACAGAAAAGGGAGGCATTAAATATAGCAACAGCTAAATAAAACAATAGGCCTTTGCCACCCTGGTAGGCCTCTCATCTAATGTCATCTTAGAATGAATTTATATTTCTTCATTAACTTTTATTTACTGTGTACTGTGGATCTGTGGTTCCACGATTTAACTATGCTTCCGCTGGTGATTCTTTCTTAGTTAAAAGCTGTGTGGTAATTGTGGTACGTAAGAGTAGCATGAGTTGGTTATGCAATCAGCCACAGGTTTAATGCAAATGAACATAGAAAATGTGTGCTCACTGCAAACTGACCAAGTCACTTTTTAGCTGTGTTTTGTGACATAACTGTACATGTGCCCTGCAGTGTGATTCAGTCGAGTCTCTCACTGCTCATAGTTAGATTAGGCTTGGAGGATTTGACGTGGAAATGCAGATGAGACCTAAAGCGTGGATGTGTAAGGGCATTGTATGTGTCAGTGCCAAGATAAACAAACACAATTAAAAACTTGTTATGAATTTCATGAAAATCTGTTTGTCACTTGTACTTCAAAGTGCACTTCAAAGTACATTTTACAAACTTGACAAAAGCACATAATTAAGTTAAAAATGCCTCTGACTTGTACAGAATGTTTAGGATGAGAGAACAGTCAGAAGGTAGAGGGACATAAAAGGTGTGTTGGGGGGGCAGGGGGGGGGACTGAAGAGAGAGTCTGAGGACAGATGACAGTTGGGGTCAAAGATGTGGACCAGCAGCTACAGCACAGCCAACATGCAGCAGCGACAGCACTGTGGCCTTGGCACCGGCCAGCTCAAAGCAACCAGTATCAGTCACCTTAAATCAGCACATTCAACCAGCTAAAAGCACACAGAGCCAAAGCAGCCAAACACATGTAGTCTTCTGAGCTGAGCTACAAGCATCACAAAGCTCAAGGCAACCAGTGCCGACCCAAAACAGCATCCACAGCAGCCAGCTACAATCACAAAGAGTCACTAGAAGCCAACAAAGTACAAACTGACGATAACTGCCGACTTAACTGCCAACAGCATCAATGACTGCATCATTTAACACTGTTAATCCTGGGCAGTTTTCAGAATTATCAGAACAGATGCTGATGCAGAGATTTACGACCAGATCCATTTTTATTTAGCTAGCCGTGGATATTAACTAAACTCACTTGTTTCAAATCTCTGTCTCCACAAGGGGTGGATGGAGGTCTCTTGATGCTACCAAGTCTTAGCCGGCTGCAAGCATGCACAGTCATGGTCATACCTGACTGACTAGGTTTGAAGCATGGTTAAAGCATGACTAAAATCCAACAGCTTATTCGTTGTTCCCACATTTGATCCATGAAAAGATTCAATACTGAGCAAGGCC
>JAIFZK010000003.1:22735000-22775000 GCA_027481765.1 Tenualosa thibaudeaui
GAGAGAGAGAGAAAGTGAAAGGGAGAGAGGGGGAGAAAAGGAGAAAGAGAGAGAGAGGTGTCTGTAAACCTGAGAGGGCCTTCTTCTACTCCCTCTTTAGCCTCCTTGTGTTGACCGACTGGGCATAATGCCCCTCACATGACAGTGGGCATGACGGAAATACACACACACACACACACACACACACACACACACACACACACACACACACATATGCTCAGCTCTTGTACTGGGGGCCTCTGATTTTTATAGCACTCAACAGCAGCTTCTTACAGGAATATCGACTTCTTCCAGTCCACAGCAAACAAGTTCAGTGCAAGGTTCAGATATCAAAAGGTCATGGCCTCTTCACCTTTGAACCCTATATACCAACGGGCTAATAGGCCATGGGCCTGAGAATACCACTGCCTCTTTTAAACAGCCAGTGAGTCTCTCCCATACTAACAAGCAAGTGCAGAACGCTCACACAGTCAACTTGGTTCTCATTGGATGAGTTCTAACCCTCTGGGGATCCATTTTTAGTGTCAGCTTCATGGAAATTTTGTGAGAAGGTGTGTGTGTGTGTGTGTGTTTGTGTGTCTAGAAGCTTGAAACTGAAACAGGACACACAAGTGGGGGACTTCAGCACACACACACACACACACACACACACACACACACACACACACAAACTCACCATACATCTTGCCCTCGTCTGAGAGGATGATCTTGCGGCGTCCGCAGGGCGGGTAGATAGCCAGTGCCTCCTGGAAGCTCTGCTCGATGTCAGGCGCCCAGACGCCCTCGGCGTCGCCGTCCATGGCCTTCTCCAGCTCATCGGGGCCATCGTCCAGCCGCTCAGGGCTGCCGTTGGAGCTCCACTCGTTGGACGCAATGGTGACGGCTGCACCAGGGCCCACGGCCCAGCCACTCCGACACAAGGGACTAGGGAGGAGAGAGAAAGAGGGAGACTTGATTGTTGTTGCTGTTTGTGTTGTTGGTATTGTTAATATTAATATTATTGTTAATATAATAGTATTGTTGTTGTTGTTGTTGATGATGGTGGTGGTGGTCTATTATTAGAATCCTATTTGTTTGTTTGTTTGTTTCTCTGCTCTCCTTCTCTTTTGATGTATCTACCCCAGACTCCTCAGCCCCAAACTAAAGCTTCACTTACTTTTGACAGAAAAACAGGAATGAAAGAGAGACAAAGAAGGAATGACAGAGAGAGCAGAGAAGGAGGAAGAGTAAGAAGAAGGTAGATAGACAGAAAACAGACCAGAGAAAGGAAGGGAAGATTACAGAAATGTTTTTTTTTTTTTTTTTTTTGATATTACAGGATATCAGGCCATGTTGAGCTCTGACACTGGAAAGCAGTTTGGCAACATGTAGGTCCTACAATTCAGCACTGAGTGAAAAATCATATATGCATTCATTATAAATGCAAGACCAGGAGAAAAAAAGCTGGCAAAAGAAAGGAAGAAAGAAAGAAAAAAGGGAAGAGAGGGAGAGAGTGAAAATGAGCTTTAGTATGAACTCTCTCGCCAGTGCTAACATTTTCCTCCCAGTTAGGCGTCATCCATCAGTGCTAACGAGGGGAGGTTAGAATAAGCTTGTTATTAACACACTAATTAAAGCCGCATCAGCAGGCCAGAGAAAACATACACATCCTCCGACATCATTAATCACTCAGCTACATATGTTTACCTGCAGCATGCAGAAAATTAATGTCAGCTTTTAATAGACTTCATTAGCCTGTTCAACGAATCGAGTCAACTTAATTTCTTATATTAAATTAGTTTTCAGACACACAATTCAAATTGAATCAAAGTCACACACATAAAATAAATGTGTAAGGAAGACGAAGAGAATGGGCAGAAAAAAAAACATGAACACCTGAATGTAGTATGTATGTACATGAGTACGTTTCTCAACCACTGTCACGATATGACTAATATACATGATAATTCACACAAGTAGAAAAGAAAGAAAGAAGAAGAAAAAAAGAACAAAAAAGAGTTGCTTGCTTGTGTAAAACAAGAAGATGGTAGAGTATCAAAAGGCCTAACAGTGCTGGTTAGTGTGATTTCCCCTGAAGATGGTAGAGTAACAAAAGACTCAATAATGGTGGGAGTGCTGGTTAGTGTGATTTCCTCTGCCTGATGCCTCTGCAATGACAAATGAATGTGTGACATTATATAAAATCAGAGTTAAGACACTCCCTAATCAGCTCTAGCCTCAAAGCATGCCTGTGGTCTGAAGCCCGCAGCTCGCTGCGCCTCAGGCAGGCCTGAAACCCTTTACCCAGCATAAGTGTTTTTCAAGCTGCCCGCAAGAGAGGAGAGAAGAGAGGAAAGGAGAGGGGAGAGAGAGGAGAGAGGGAGTGATGGGAGAGAGTGTAGAGAAGAGGAGAGAGAGAGAGAGCAGAGGGTAGAGAGAGGGTAGAGGAGAAGAGGAGGGTGTGTGGTATTGTTTCTTGTGCAGGGACTCCCTGAGGTAACTATCATGGCAGTGCACTTCTTTCCCATTCCATATTCTGCTGATGCCGACACAAATGCACATGCTGGCTAACTGGGGCCGTCTGCAAGCTGTCACGGGTTTGGGTTGGAGTTCTGACTGGGATAAAAAACGGCGGGCAGTGAAGTCATTGAGACTCAGACAGGGAGAGAAGGGTGAAAAACCATATGACCTTCAGCACCACTCTCAGGGCTGAGATGATGAGAACGACATGCACACAACACAACGTGACAATGGCTTTACAATTTGTTTTACTGTCACATTACAGCATGTGCCGTTTCATGACACAGTAATTGATTCCATTTTCTTCCATCTTGACTGTCAGCATTGCTGAGATTGCTGAGACCATTTTAGTCATGTTTGTGATAAATTACTTAAAAGTATGTAGCTGTGTGTGTGCATGTGAGTGTGTATGTGTGCACATGTGTGCAAGATGTCTACCATGTGTATGTGTGTGTATGTGTGTGTGTAGCAAAAGTGAGGTGTTTGAAAGTGCAAGAGTGCAGACGTCATGTCACGTCAGGGCAGATCTCCCATGAGTCCGTGTGACTAGGCCCAGCGGATTACACCCAAAGCCCCTTTGATCATCTTCATTATCACCACGGCCACGAGACTCCAGCATCAAAGCCGACTCCACCTCTCTGTCAGTCTGCTTGCAGGCAGCCCTGACCTCAATGCCCTCAACCTGGGCATCTCCTTTAGGTGCACCGACCCAGCTTAAATTAGGGCCAAAGGACCTCTACCTCTCAGCCAGTACCCAGAAAAATAGCCTAATTTGGGATAGGGTGAAGGTCGACGTAAACATGAGCTGTTAGCTGCCCCAAGGGGGGGCAAAGGAGTACTGGTCCTGACCTCCAGACTGCCCCATTGAAGGACTGTGTTTCATAGTCATGGCAGAAGTAGTGTACAGCTACCTGACATCAGCTCAAACTGACACACAGTATATGTGTGACACATAGTATATGTTTATACAGTGAACAAACATACAGTACATGCGCACACACACACACACACACACACACACACACACACACACACGCACGGCAGAGGCCTGAAGTATTACTGAGGTATCCCTGTCTTTGAGTTATCCGAGAAGTGCACTTCTAAGAGTGTTCTTGCACACACACACACACATTGAGGGACTTCCTAGCGAGGTCAAAGGTTGCTCCTGCAGCTCACCCTACAGAGCTATCAGAGAGGTACACCTCCGACCCCAGAAACCACAAGTCACTCCACCATTAACCCATCTAGCATAGGCCCAATCACTCAACGCTTAACCCTCCAACCTCTAACCCATTTGGTGGATGGTGGTGCAGTGGGGATTACTGGATACCACCATAATGCAGATGCCTGGCAATTAGCTACATGAGTAGGTGCCCTTAACATGCACACTGAAAGACCAGAACACAGCTAAACTTAATGGACTATTTTGCACAGAGCTGAAGCTAACAGACTAATTCAAAGCATGTTCTGTGAGACAATGCATGTTGAGTCATCATGACTGTTAAGTTGGATTTGTGGTAAGCTGTGTGAGTGCCCATGTGTTTCTGTTACGGAGCTTGCAAGTCTATCTGAACACTGCACCTTTGGGAAGGAATGGCCTGGCAGTTGTGCAATGCTCAAGATGGGAGTCAATGTCAACGTTCTGCGACTGTAAAGTTAAATTGTGAGACAGTTTATGAGGCTGTGTGAGGCTGAGGTGTGTATGTGTATATGCGTGTGTGTGTCTGTGAGTGTGTGTGTGTGTGTGTGTGTGTGTGCACATGCATGCATGCATGTGTGTGTGTGTGTGTGTCTGCCTGTGTCTCTCTGCAGATATATGTATCCAAACAGTAAGAGAGAAAGGCTTAGACAGACAGACAGACAGACAGAAATGCAAACTTGTGTGTGTTTTTGAGGAGTGGGTTTTGTAGACTATTCCAGTGAAAAGTTACTGTTGGGAGACAGGCTTAAATTCCAGACATGTCCTTATTAAGAAAGAATGGAGCAATGTGTGTGTGCGCGTGCCTGTGTGTGTGTGTGTGTGTGTGTGTGTGTGTGTATCAGGGGCAAGGAGGTCCTCCTCTGCGCAGTTGGGGTTATGTTGTTGATGTTGATGTTGTTAATACTGAGCTCCATGCCAGAGCCACATCACTGACATCACACACTCACATAAAACCAATGCACGGCTGGCCCTGATCCGGCTCACACCCGGCCCAGATCTGGCTCAGCTCTGCCCTGAAGTTCTCTATCCATACTGAGGCTAGGCAGGGACAGACAGGAATAGAGGTATGGAGGAAGATAGTGTAAAGAAGAAGGAGAGAATGGAAGAAAGAAAAAAAGAAGAATGGTAAAAATGACTGAGGGGAACAGGGGAGCATGGAGAGATTGAAATACAGACAGAAAGAAAGAGAGAGTGAGAGGAGAAATGAGAATTAAGAGAAATGAGAAAACAGCTGAAAAAAGAGAGAGAGACACTATAGAGAGAGAGAAAGAAAGAAAGAGAGAGAGAGAAGCAGATATATGTATCCAAACAGTGAGAGGGAAAGGGTTAGACAGACAGACAGACAGACAGACAGACAGAAATGCACACTTGTGTGTGTTTTTGAGGAGTGGGTTTTGTAGACTATTGCAGTGAAAAGTTACTATTGGGAGACAGGCTTAAATTCCAGACATGTCCTTATTAAGAAGGGCAGCGAGAACGGAGCACTGTGTGTGTGTGTGTGTGTGTGTGTGTGTGTGTGTGTGTGTGTATGTGCGGTGTGAGTTTCCCAGTGTGAACTAGTATCAGACACACACACACACACACACTCTTAAACACACATACATACACACACACACGCACACACACACACATAAACACACACACTCTTAAACACACATACATACACACACACACGCACACACACACATAAACACACACACTCTTAAACACACATACATACACACACACGCACACACACACATAAACACACACACTCTTAAACACACATACATACACACACACACGCACACACACACATAAACACACACACTCTTCGCTTCTCAACCCCCGCCCCTTCCCTACACCATTGCTCTGCCCAAATAAGGAGAGGAGATCAGGGATGCCGTGAGGGGAGAGAAGAGGCGGGAGAGGGTGTGTGTGTGTGTGTGTGTGTGTGTGTGCATTTGTGTGTGTGTGTGTGTGTGTGTGTGTGTGCATTTGTGTGTGTGTATGTGTGTTCGTGTGTATGTGTGTGTGTGTGTAAGGGTGAGGGGGATTGACCAATTTAGGCGTCCACTCTGGGGTCTGGAAAACAGTGGGATTGTTCCTGCAGGAATGCACCATCAGCATACAGACAGACATGACCACAGCCATGACCACAATCACACACACACACACACACACACACACACACACACACACACACACACACACACACACACACACACACACACACACACAGAAAGACTACCACAGAAGCCTAAATCACTGAAAAACTAAATCACTCACTGACATACCCACACTCATCAAACGCACAAACTCAAATACACACAAAAATGCACAATTTCAAGTAAACATGCAATACTGCCTCATACACACAAACACCCCCAACACACAAACACACACACAAACATATCCACAAAAATGAGAGACTTACAGACACCAACTCACCAAACACCAACTTGTATTTGCATACAGAGCTGCACAACAGCATAGGACTGGAATTCAGGAAAAACTGAACGCTTAACAAGACACACACAAACAAACACACACACACACATACACACACACTCCCTACAACTCTACACTCAAACCTTTGTCACATAAGCACACAGAAACACACACACTCACTCACTCGCCTCATTTACACACAGAAACACACATGCACTTCTGATACACACAATGATGAAGCTGGTCATTAGATTTGATTACACTTTATGGGAAAGTATTGTGTGTCTGTAGCCTTGATATCAGAAGAGTGATCTTATCCGGCAGACAAGAGCTCAGACTTATGACAGACAAACTGCGAAGACTAGGAGGAGCTCATGGGCTTCACAGGCTAACGGTACCACACACACACACACACACACACACAGGCTAAAGGTACCAAGACTAAGCACTCCAGCACTCCAGTCTGTCTCTATTGGTTATGGACATCCTTCCTCTCTCTCTCTCTCATAGCTCTCTGTCTCTCTCTCATATCTCTCTCATATCTCTCATCTCTCTCTCTCTCTCTCTCTCTCTTTCTCTCAGTTCTCCCTCTCACACACACACACACACACACACACACACACACAAACACACACACACGCAGTCACATTCTGTATATGCAGTGTAGTCAGACCCAAATACACACTAACACTTACACACAAGTGTATCTTTGGAGTTTTAATCTAGTCATCTGTTCTAAACAGGCCTGAAAGATCCTTTGACAGAGAACACACATCCAAGGTCTGAAGACGAAGGAAACGACCGCTAATTCAGTCAGCAAGAGACAGTATACACATCTGCACACACACACACACAAACACACACACACACACACAACACATGGGAACACATGTAGCTCCACACAGAAGCTGCATGAATGGAAGGCTTTTGTAGTTTGGCAGCTGGATTAGGAGCGCTTCTAATGAAATGACACGCTGACCAAACACATACACACACACACACACACAGATACACACGAACACACACTACACACACACACACACACACAGACATGTGTGAACATAAAACGCATGACAAGTTTCCTTATGTCTTACTGTCTACTCTCTCTCTCTCGCTCTCTCACACACACACACACACACACACACACACACATATACACACCCTCCCTTGTGGCAGGCGCAGCACCACTAGCAGCTATTACTGCTTGATTCAGGTATGTAAATAACACTCCAGAGGTATGTAGTCCACACATTCCCTCAAATGCTTACTCAGACAACAGGAGGAGCAGGTCAATTGGTCTGGCTTACACACACATCAAACACTACTCACTTCTCCACCCCTCACACACACACACACACACACACACACTAGGCACCCTCAGGACCAAACTGCTTGCCTAGTTGTTTGCTAGATTCAGGTCCACTGTGCCACTTCAAATCACAGACTCCAGTCAATAAGTCAGCATCAGGTGCCATCAGAAGAGGACTGGAAAAGGTGTCCAAAGAGGGTTAATAAAGGACTAGAGGATAAGAACCAGGGAACTAGAGGATAAGAACCAGGGGACCAGAGGATAAGAACCAGGGAACTAGAGGATAAGAACCAGGCTAACAAGAACCCATACTCAGATGACAGAACATCAGAATTGGTTCCTCAAACCAAACCAAACCAAACCTTTTCTTTTTTTTTAAGTCCACACAGATCAACTCTAAACTCAGCTCAGACCAGATCAGTTCAGAATGGGACCAGTACTTACAGTCATTCTTAATTTATCAGAGCAGATTTACTGAAATCAAAAACAGATGATCTGATGAGTCAGGTCTGGGGACAAATGAGTAGCCAATGCAGAACTTCTTACTGTGGACCAGAACAGATACATATTACCCACTCAGATCAGCATCTCTGTTCCATGGCTCACCATAAGACCAGAGGTCAGATCTTTCCCAACTACAACCAGGAGACCAATATATCCTTAAGATATATGTCCTTATATATCCTTAGGATATATATCCTTATATATCCTTACATATATACAGTTTGAGACTGTGAGCCACACTGAATCACTTGATGTGTGTTCTCAGAAGACAAAGTTTTCACACAGTCCTGGCTCTGGTTTTGTATAGGGACTGATCATACTGACTCAAACTGAGCCAGTACTAATTCCTTCTAATCAAGATGTTTAGTCAGCAGCAAGGAAGAGGCAGCAGTAATCAAATGAGCTGCAGAGTGAAATATCCACAAGCTTTGGCCAGAATTGTGGACAATTTTGCATTTTTGGAAGATTTCACTTATTCACTCATTCGTGGAATTCCCTGCAGGGTCAGCCCAAGCACCATGTGTCATTGCCCAAAGGCATGATGGGAAAGGAGGGAGCCTCCTCCAGAATAACACTGAAGACATCAACAAAATCTGATTTCCATTTGATGACCACAATCCTCCTTTCCTTCAATGTTCTCTAGATAGATAGATAGATAGATAGATAGATAGATAGATAGATAGATAGATAGATAGATAGATAGATAGATAGATAGATTAATTGATTGATTGATTGATTGATACTTTTGTTATCCCATATTCACACATCTCATACCATCCATAAGATGACACATACATGCCATACCTACACACACAAACACACTACAAACCTACAGAGAGAGAATTCTAATAGTGTGCCATCGGGGTACTAAATTATTTGAGTGTGTGTGTGTGTGTGTGTGTGTGTGAACATGAAGTCACAGCACTGGTGTTAGACCATAAACCAGACTTGCAGGGTTCATCCTCCACTGTTTTCCCTCCCAGCCCAACTTCTCTGTGTGTTGATGCTTATATTTAGTCTCAGTGTCACTTTATCAAATTACTCCCCAGCCCAGAATATCCACACTAACCATGACCCACAGAGTAGCACAGAGAATATCAACAATAGGACGGAATTTGAAGTATGCATAATGTTCGCAGTATGCAAAGTATGTATACTACATCCTCTATAGACTGAGCATTATGGAAGGAGAGGATAGATAGATAGATAGATAGATAGATAGATAGATAGATAGATAGATAGATAGATAGATAGATAGATGGATAGACAGAGAAAGAGAGAGAGAGAAGGAGAAACTGATAGATATTTCATTCTTCCTGAGGGAAATGTGGGAAAGTCTAAGTAGGTTAAAAACCAAGGGGAAAATCCACTTTAGAAGACGAGGAAAAATAAGTAAGCAGTCTGGAAGAAGGAAGGTTGGGGGGGGACTCCAGATCACTGAGGGACAGTGAGGGACTTTCCAGCCAGGGCAGGGCAGGCCTGGACGCGCAGACGGGAGCCTTTCTGCCGCAGCCAGAGAGCTGCAGGAACGAGACGCTCACAGCCTAACCCAGCACAATCCAACTCAGCCTTCTGGAGCCTCCTGGAGGCTCAGCTTTTTGGCGGGAAAGCAGCTGAGACAGGAGAGACCCTGCCTTCAGCTAAAGGACAGAAGAGATAGAGAGAAGAGAGAAGAGAGAAGGGAGGGGGGGGTTGTCTTCATGCTCCCGCGGTGAAGAAAGAAAGGAAGGGGTGAGAGAGGACACAAAAGAGAGGAGTGGGGTAGAGGGAGGGAGTGGTTGCGTGTTTTTGGCAGTCATCCAGATGAAGAGAGCAGAACCAGGCTTTTGTTCACGTGTCTGTCTGTCCACTCTAGCGTTTCTGCTCACCTCACACACACACACACACACACACACACATTCACACACTACCCCAAACACACCATGGGGAGATGAGCCATGGAAGGATATATCATCACAAGACCCAGAGACGTCACCACTCAGCCCATAAAGACCTCACACAAGCTCTTCACCACACACTGCTGGAGACATCACCTGCGTGCCTAACACACACCAAACACACAACTACACAATGACCACCAACACATTAGTGTTTCCCCACTCACTGCATAGACCATGACAGCCCACCTCAGCCCAGTTTTTCCCAAATATGGACCAAAAATATTCCAGCCATGTCTGATGCATGCATATCGCCTCTTCCGTCTCTTTCATTGCTTCTTCTTTCTTCTCTTTATTGCATAGTAGTTTTGTACAGTAGTTTTGGAAAGGACTTATTTATACTTTGTATTAGTTTTACATAGGACATATTTATACTTTGTGCTGTGTGCACTTTTAAGGAGTTGCTTTAAATCTCATTATACTGTGTATAATGACAATAAAGGCTTTCTATTCTATTCTATTTGCTTTAAAAATGCTTTCATCAGAGGCAGTTCTGGTCCATTTTGCTGTAGACACAATGGACACAAAGTTGTAATTCAAACCAGCGGCATGCACACACACTCAGTTCCGGAACCCAACAGTTGCAAGTACCTGACTGTTGAGATTCAAGTGTCTGCTGCAGTTCTTTCATATATATCTAGTATATAATCTGAATTATGTCATGCACATGATCTGTGGATACTCCACACCAATCCTGAGGGACTTAGCTAACAACGCAAGCTATGTATTTTGGATTGATATTATTAGCTAACTGGAATTGTAGCATAAAATGTGCCTTGTTGGGAGTGAGTCTCCTGAGTAGTGTTGGGGGATAGGAGACAGGGGAGAAGGCAGGTCAGGGGCGAATGCTGAGGCAGGCGAGAGCGTGAGTGTGGTTTCCTCCGGAGCTCAGGGCAAATATTTGCTCTCAGCTGGCCAGACTGCCCAGAGCCCAGAGCCCAGAGCCCAGCCATAATCTTTGCTGCATGATGCACACATAGCATTGCAATGCTGATGCAATATGAAACAGAGACAGACAGCACACACACACACACACACGTGCAGGTACACATACAGTCATATAAGCACATATACACACACAAACACACGCACACACACACACAAACACAAACACACACACACACAAACACACACACACACACACACACACAAACACAAACACATATAAAAGACCACATGCAGACACATATACACATAAATGAAGAAAACACCCTGAGCCTACTCTCCAATACACAGGCTCTTTCTCTTGCTTGCTCATGCGCTCTCTCTCTCTCTCTGTCTCAAACACACACACACACACACACACACACTCACACTTGGGGGAAACGGATACACTGGAGATCAGGGTGTAAACTCAGAAGCCCCTGTCCTGGTATCTGTGTGTGTGTGTGTGTGTGTGTGAGAATGCAGGCTTTGTTCAGCCAAAGGCTGCAGCTGGGCCACTTGTTGAAGACCTCCTGGGGGAACTTGCCCATGGGGTAGGGTTTGAGAGGGGGTTGCCCTGAGCCTCCATAACACACACTCCCTTCACTCATCCTCTCAAGGCCTGACATACACTCACACACACAAATAATCTCCACATTGATACACATATGCATACACATTCTCTCTCTCTCTTACACACACACACACACACACACACACACACACACACACACACACAGACACCACAAATCGACACGTTCATAAACACAAGCACAAACCCAAGCACACACATTCATCCACAAATGCAATCCCATTCATGCAACATGTGTTACTGTTCATTGCAAATTAGTTTTTTCTTTGTTGTTTCTCACACAAAAAGAAATGTTGTACAGTACTCACTCTCTCTCGCTTTCTCTCTCTCACACCTAACACACACACATACACACACACACACACACAAAACACTCCAAAGAACACACACACAAATGATCTCAGTGTGTCATTATAGGAAGCTTTAAATCACAAGTTGTACAGACACACACACACACACAAACACAGAGAGACAGACACACACACACACACACACACACACACACACACAGGGCAAGGAAAGCAACAGGCCGGTGCTGGAGAAGCAGCTGCACTAGCAGGTCAGATTTCAGATAAAGACATTTTCAGCCACAGTTGAACAGGAACACAGTTCAACCAGAACACAGAGAAACTCCACTGACCCCCTCACTCACACACACACACACACAGATATACAAATACATAAACACACACACACACACACACATACACACATTCACACACAACCAAAACCACATGCACTCACACACAAAAAAAAAAACATGCAAGACACTCTCTCGCTCTCTCTCTCTCGCGCGCGCACACACACACATCATTAAGTATGTGAGTGTAAAGTCAGAGCCGTAAAATGTGTGCAGTCCCTGTGGCCACACACACACACGCACACACACACACACACACACACACACACAGAGACCAGTCCACCACAGGCCTCCAGATGAGCAGGGTTTGAATGTTTCAGTCTCCAAAGCTGCTGGTGATCACTGAAGGGTCAGTGAGGGCAGGCAAGACTTCCTTTGACCACCAGGCGTCAGATGGGTTTCAGTTTGGGCCTTCTCTCTGCCATCTCTCACACTCTTAAGCTGTTTTCACATACAGCATGAAACTCGGATATCTAATGAGAATCAGACAGTAGGCTGCATGTCTGAACGAAAAACTTATTCTTTTACCCAGACACCGTACAAACAACGTATTCTTTTACCCAGACATTGTATGAACAACGTAATCTTTTACCCAGACACCATACAAACAACATATTCTTTTACCCAGACATGACACTACCTGGCCCCTAGGACCATTTTCAGATATGTAACGAGGTGTGAATGGAGGGGCTTGATGTCCAGGTATAGTGACGTAACTTAAATGCGCCCTTTTGGGTTACCATTGCTGTCGCACCTCTGTTTCGTGACACTCTCCAAGTTGAAGTGACCTCTCATGTTCACTCCCATTATAGCTTGTGTGAGACGTTCTGTTCGTTCGTCAATGCTTTGGATCCGATGTAAGACGTGCATCACATTACATAAGACAACAACAATCGAAATAGCTACTCTACATTTGTCTCTCCATGTTGTGTAATATCCATGAGTAAAAGTCCAATTAGAAGTTGCGTCTTCAAATGTCGTTACTCACTATAGACTGTGCATGAGAGAAGGGATGTCTTTCACATCTATGGTTTACTCACTATAGACTGTGCATGAGAGAAGGGATGTCTTTCACATCTATGGTTTACTCACTATAGACTGTGCATGAGAGAAGGGATGTCTTTCACATCTGTGGTTTACTCACTATAGACTGTGCATGAGAGAAGGGATGTCTTTCACATCTGTGGTGTACTCACTATAGACTGTGCATGAGAGAAGGGATGTCTTTCACATCTGTGGTGTACTCACTATAGACTGTGCATGAGAGAAGGGATGTCTTTCACATCTGTGGTGTACTCACTTTGCTCTAACACCAGCAAACATGGAAATGCAAAATAACAGTCCATGCTGCAAGTAGTACAAAATACATCCAAAGAAACCAAATCAGCTCACACACACACACACACACACACACACACACACACACACACACACACACACACACACACACACACAAGGGAGCTCCTTTTTCACTCTCACCCACCCACCTCCATTTTCTCTGAATGTCTGTCTGTCTGTGCGTGTTTGTCTGTGTGTGTGTGTGTGTTTGTGTGTGTGTGTGTTTGTGTTTGTGTGTGTGCGCATGTGTGTATGTTTGTGTGTGTGTGTGTGTCTGTGTTTGCATGTGTGTGTGTGTATGTTTGGCTCTAATAAATTCTGTGCTGCTCCTGCAATAACTTCCCTCTACTTCCTCTTTGGCTCAGCATTCAGGAAACAATCAAAGCTGGGGGTGCAAGTGGAGTTAGACTGCCAGAGAGAGAGAGAAGAGAGAGAAAGAGAGATAAAAAGAGAGAGCAGGGGGGAATAAGAAAAAAGGGGAAAAAAAAGTGTTTATGTAAGTGACAAAGGGGGAGGGAGAGAGAGAGGTGTGTGTGTGTGGGGGGGGGGGGGGGTCAGGAAAGACATAATAAGCTATGGATCCTATCCTATCTTGAGAGCAGACCTGCTGGTGTGGAGCGGATCTGGGCCAGATCTAGCCCACATTATAGAAAAGGCTGAGCACACACACCTACAGGGGAGAGGAAGAGAGGAAGACAGAGAAAACGGATGCAAAAGAAATCATGAAGAACAGTAATGGCAACGCACAAAGAAAGAGAGAGGGGAAGAGACAGAGGGAGGCTGAGAGATGTATGTAAAGAGAGAGAGAGAGAGAGAGAGAGAGAGAAAACACATGCTCCGGCACACAGACCTCCACCACCAAACCAGTTATTAGGGAAACTGCTCTTATTAGAGAGAGAAGAAATTGCCGGGATTTCTCAATCGAATAACAATCAGGCCACAGTGGGCACTCTGCTCCACCACACGGCTCTCAAACAAACAGCGTCAGGGAAACTTGTGTGTATGATTTCATCTGTTTTCAAACGGGACGCCCCCAGGGACCAGTGGCCTGCAAGAAGGACCAGAACCCCATCACACGCATGCCTCCACACACACACACACACACATTGATACACACACTTAAACACACTCACACACACACACACAGACCCGTCTCAGCCAGCCAGGCTGTGCAACCATTTGAGCTGACTCAGCACTTTCCTCTGAAATTTTCCAGGGAAACTTGCGGAGAAGTCGTCCCATCGCAGCCTGAGTTGGTCATTTAGTGGTGAGGAGAGGGGCTGAAGCCAACCCACCCCTGCTCCTCCTCCTCCTCTTCCTCCTCGTTCTCGTCCTCCTCACCAATGCCACAAAAGGCGATGTGCTTTACAAGCAGGTCGATATGGAGCATGCTCTCGTAACTCAGCAAGCCATCTCGTGAGATTCAAATTGTGGGTCACCGACGGCGACGAAAGCATCAATCACACAAACACATATGCACACAGACAGACACACACATGCACGCACATCACACAAACACACACATGCCATAGAGACAAGCACGTACACACACAAGCTCGCTTACTTACACACACACAAACACACACTGGGAAAGAGGTCTGACCCCTGGGGGGAGATTCCTTTACCTCCTCCAGAACGTGGTCCAGTGGTGAGCCAAGCCCACAGCTCTGAACTTCTTTTTATTCAGCATAAGCACAGGCAGCCACAGCGGGAGAGAAAGAGAGAGAGAGAGAGAAAGAGACAGAGAGAGAAAGAAAGAGACAGAGAGAGAAAGAGAGCGAGAGAGAGAAACAGAGAGATAGACCTGCCCATCTCGCTGAGGCCTGATTTGATTGTGTGTGTGTGTGTGTGTGTGTGTGTGTGTCTGTGTGTATTTTACCTGACATTTGGAACAGAGTGTTTTTGCCCCCAGGGGGTTGGGAAAGGGTGTTGAGTCAAAACCACAGCAGAGATCTGAGTGACAACATCCCAAGACCTCACACCAAAATACAATAATCACACACAATTATTCAGCCCAAAGGGTACACACGCACCCATACACACACACCCACAACCACACACACACGTACGCAAAGACCCACACACACAAACACACACATACACTCTCTCTCTCACAGACACACGCACACACACACTCTCTTCCTCTCTCACAGACAGACACACACACACACATACACTCTCTCTCTCACAGACACACACACACTCACTCTCTCTCTCTCACAGACACGCAGACACACACACACACACATACACTTTCTCTCTCACAGACACACACACACACACACCTACACCAGGAAAGACAATTAAAAATGGATTTCGACACACACACCTCTGCTCCTAAAACTTTGCCTTGCTCTGTGTCATGTATCACCATGTACTGTGGCTCTACATGAAGTCACCTCACTTAGAAACACACCTGCACCTTATGAGTGTCTAGAGACTGCAAGGGCAGCGGCATTGTCTCGCCCCGGATGAAGCCACACTCTGGGCTTAAAGCTGCATCCTTTAGTGCTGCCAGTCACAGTCACACTCCTATTCATAAGATCAGCTACTTTATGGGAGTCACAGAGGGGAACTATCAGCAAACAAGAAATTACAGATGTGTTGATATGCTCATTCTGAGTGACCAGACATTTAAACTGGTGGTTTATGCTAACCACCGCCACAAAAGCTCCATGTGTCATGCCGTACAGCTCTCTCTCTCTCTCTCAATATCTATCTATATATATATAGATAGATAGATATGTGTGTGTGTGTATGTATATATGTATGTATGTGTGTGTGTATATATATATATATATATATATATATATATATATATATATATATGAATTACACATTTGCTCTCTGATGTGTGAACCTGGCCTAATTCACTTTCTTCCTCTGTCCACAATCATCTCCTCTGAGTGTCATCCCTGCCTCATTCCAGCGGACTCCTCTCACCCTGAGTGTCCTGAATGGACGACAACCAACACTAAGGGAGGCCCATGTCAGGACCGACTCTCCATCATAGAGGCCCTTCCTGGACGCCCATGCTAGGCCCGTCTCCCCTTCCTTGAGGCTCTGTGACCCCCCCTCCCCCCACATTGCACTGTCAAATGGACCCTTACTGTTACCCCCATGACCCATCTCACTCCTTTGAGTTTGACACTATGTCTGGCCGCTGCTACATTGTCCAGCCATAATTCCTCATAACCACCTATAGTCTGACTACCATATCATGTAAAGTGGGATAATACTCCATTATGAACTATTATGAACCTTAGCTTATTTTTCTGTATAACCTTAGCTAATTTTTTTTTGCATGACCCCTGGCAGTTGGGTTAGCCCCTTGAGTCGTGGATCTGCCCAAGGTTTCTTCCTAGATTAACTGAACATAAGGGAGTTTTTCCTTGCCCTCCTTCTGTGAAGCGCCACAAGACAATACTATTGTAAAAGGCGCTGTATAAATAAAATGTAATTGAATTTAATTCCTGTATCTTTCATCACAAACCCATTCATGTGGGTTCATTCATTCATTCATTCATTCATTCATTCATTCATTCATTCATTCATTTATTCACTTGGGTCTTTGATGTGATAGCTGCAGTCAGTCTGAGGCCTCAGGTGCCTTCTAGCGACTCCTAGCTACAAATGAAATTGTCTGGCACAACCTCTGCCTCTCTAACACGATGGTAACACAGACACATACCCACCAACACACTGAGAACACACACATTAACAGACTGGCAACACACAGATGCACACAACAACACACTCACCAACACACACACACCCACACACTCACCAACACACACACACACACACACACACACACACACACACACACACACACACACACACACACACACACACACTCACCAACACACCCACACAGAGACACACACACACAACAAACCACCACTGCACTTTCAGGAACAACTGGACGGTTTAGTGACTGGAGGTTGCAGAAACAAAGAGTGTGCTGTTCTCTTCTGGCCCAGTGACTGGCCCCTCCCTCAGAATCAATCTGCTGGGAGAAGGCTGCAGTCTTATCGGCCCGCGCTGTTTGAAGAGGTAACATAATGTAAACATGTGTCTGGAGAAGCCAGCTTAACATGAGGAATGGGAAACTAGACTTGAAGCAGAGTGCCAGAGGCTGGGAGTTCAAATCCCAGCCCATAAAGTGACCCTGTCAGCTGTTGGAGCTTCTAATTTTAAATGGGAAAGGAGGATGATTGCTGTAATTATATTGGAAGAAGAACAGCACTAAAAAATAATTAATGAGCCACCAATATAACCGAGGAGTGTGAGCATTGGATACACTTTCTACTGCCATCTCTCTCTCTCTCTCTTTTCCTCATTTTCTCCCCCTCTTTTCCTCTATCACTATCCCTTCTCTCTCTCTCAAACTGTTCCCACTCAATCTCTCTCTCTCTCTCTCTTTCCATCACTCTCCTTACTCTCTCTCTCTCCCTCTCTCTCTCTCTTAAACTCATATCCCCACTCACTCTTTCTCTCTCTCTCTCTTTCTATCACTCTCCCTACCCTCTCTCTCTCTCTCCTTCCATCCGTACAGACAATGTTTGTTCAGGGCCCTGTTGACCGTGGGTTAAGCATGCACCATTTGGACGGGCACTTGTGAGTGAGGTGCTAAGAGCAGGCCTAGACAGCCCAAATGGGGCCACCTCATTAGACCTTCTACTGTGGCTTCAGCACAAATGGGCCAAGGAGCTGCCAAACAGCCAGCAACGCAAACACACAGCCAGTGCAAACAGCACACACACACACATACACACACACACACACACACACACATGTGCAGGAAAAGGAAACTAATCACTGTCCATTTCAAAGCACTGCACAAACAACTAATATAAATTAACAAAATAATGATTTTTACGTTGTTTACTTTGTATTCTTTTTTGACAAGTTGCTACTAAATAACAATGTCCTTTATTGCAGCGGAAGCCATAGGAGTGGGGGATAAAGGCTTCTGAAAAGCCCACAGAGTTCATTAAAATTCATTTGTTGACTCTTTAAACAGCCCTGTCTCTTAGCATGAGGAAGTTAAGGGCTTTAGCAAATAGTGTACAATTACTTCAAGTCTATATGCCAAAACACAACACTCCGGCATGCCAAACACTCCTGTCTACACAGCATACAAAGTGAACATTAAACAAAGCAAAAAAGACAGGAATGAAGGGACCTTTAGAAGGGACAGATGCATCTGACAGTAAAGAAAAAGCATTACAGTGAGAATCATCTGATGTTCTAAAGGAAAGTAAATTTTAGAACCATGAAATAAGCTTTTATGACAATTCAATAAAAGCACATAGAGAAATAATTTTATGAAATAAAATCTTGCAGACAACACATCTAAAGATGGCTCACACACACACACACACACACACACACACACACACACACACATTTCCTGTCAGGGAGGGATCAGAGGGTGTGCTGAGCAGCTGGTCAGGCTGGTAGTGATTTCTGTGTGTGTGTGTTTGTGTGGGTGTGAATTTCTGAGGGGTGGTCTGCTGAGGTTTATCTCTTTTGACACACCTAAGAAGTTGACCCTCCAACAAATCAAACTTGATCAAGTGCCTGATCTGCAGCCGCTATGGGCTCTTGCTTTTTGCTGTAACCGGAGGGACTTAACCACAGCAAGCGTCCTGAGTCACTGTGCTGCTCCAGACCAGGAGCACTGGAGCTGGGAAGAAAGAGGAGTCTGTGTGGGGAGCGCCGTGGCTCCATTAATGGGGTATAAAGACCGCCTGAGAAACTGCCTGCACAGCACAATCCCGATCCTCCACAACCCTACATCATCCTCTCAGGGGGAGTCTGGCCCGGATCTGGCCCGCGTCCTGAGCAGGCACGTGGAGAGGAAGCGCTAAAATTAGAAACCCTTGTGCTCCTCAAAACCGCAAGGGATGTGGAGTACCATTTGTTCCTTCACCAAATCCTCAATGAGAGAGAGAGCAAGTCAAGAGGCCCTGGGCTCTACACCAGCAGTGAGCTTGCCTCTTAATCACTCCTAAACGTGAGGCAAGCCAGCCAGGACGTCCACAAGCTCCCAGTGAAATATATACAACACTTCACTAACTGAAGGCATTTCTGTGGTCTTATTCTTACTGGGTTGTCAGTTATATGTATATATCTTTTCAGTATGTGAACTGTATTATCATATTGCTGTTTGATTATCTATCTTGTGCAATGTTTGAATTTCACACACACACACAAACACACAAACACACCCGCACACACACATACACAAACACATACACACACACACAAACACACACACACACACACAAACACATCACACATTTTGTTTAGTCTTGTAACTTTGGTATTCTTAGAATAATGAAATCAATAGTGATTAACAAAAAAGTAGAATCAAATAGAGACAAGTAGAGATCTAGTAACACAAGTCAAACTATACCAGGGGGACTTTGTATGACATTGTATGGCTGTAAAGTATACTCATCTTAGTGTGTACTCAGTAGGTATCAAAGTATACATATGTATAAGTCTGTATATGTCTGTAGTATATGTATATGTCTGCTCTCTCCCATCTACATCAGTCCATCCAGTTCTCACACCATCCCATAATAATAAGTCTGCTGGACTAACTGGGACTCGCCGCAGAAGTTCACCCTGCTCAGGGCCAGCGCTTTGTCTCGGCAGACGATTAGCAGCCAGACATTAGGAAAAACAAACCAGAGAAAAAGAGACAGCACAGGGAAATAAAAAAAGAAAAAAGGTTTATTTCCCACTTCGCGTCTGAACACTGAGATACTAGAGAAGAGAGGAGAGTAGGCATTTTGCTGCAATAGCTGACCTTTTTAGAAACACCACCACTTGTTCTAGAATAGCCGTGGGGAAAACTGCCATGCTTTAAGTTTCTCACACTCACACTCAACCTGGCCATAAAGGGCTTTGCTAGCATCTTTCCCACAGGAGATCTCCAACACATATTTTAGTCCTGTGGGTCATTAATAACTCTCAGCTCAAATTTGCTGCATTTTTACTATCAGCATGAGGGCTTTGACAGAGTATTTCCACGCATATTAAACATCTTACAACAACAGCATAATCAAGGGAAATGCATGCTGTTTAAGCATGTAGATTGTATTCAATGTATTAGCACAAGCCCCAACACATACACACACACACACACACACACACTTAAAAGTAGTTAAACGCAACACTGTCTTCATGTTGTTGACTTAGCTTACTGTCGCCCCAGGCTACCTCCAACCTCAAATCCCTGTCTATTAAATGAGCTGAAGGCTGGAGCGTGACCCAAATACTGTCTCCTCCTCAAAGATAGGGTTAGTTTGGGAAGATCTCACCACTGTGACACCACCATGCTGTGCTAGTGTTTAAAAAGCATCTATGCAAGACACAGAAAGCTTATTTTCAACCTTCATATAATAGCTTTAAAGTCATGAGGGTAAACTAACTTGTAATAAAGAGACTCACTCACTCACTCCCATTGTCGGGCTATGTTGCCAAACAAACAACCCGGCAACTTCACTCAACAGCATTCGTATGGAATGGTTTAGTACCTCGTCAGTCATATTGTCTTAAAAATTATCATTGTTGATTCACTATTCTTTGGATGGTAAACAAATCCAGATTAATTGGCATGAAGACATTGGTGTAACATTGGTGTACAAAACTGTGGTGGTTGTGAGGGTGCTAAATAGCGACACCCCCTAAAAATGCATGGGATGGGGTGGGGCTTTCAATAGTTTGGACCAGGAGTCTGTGCTCTTGAGCAGAACAGAGGGACATGGCCATGGCCTGTGTTGATCCATGTGGCCTCATGCATTGCAGAATATATCAGTACACCAGCCCCGTTTTTTGAGACGATGTGAATTATACACTACTGGATATATGTCTTCTTATCTGGAGATTTTTTTAATCATCATCAGGGCTGTGGGTTTTCAGAAGCCTGACTTGTGTGTCTGTTGTATGTACTGAAAGTCTCTCCTTTAGACTGCTCACACCTTGATTAACCTGCAGAGCGGCATTCTCTCATTCACCATCAGGTAGTGAGCACAGGTAATGGGTTGCTCTACATAGAGCACACTCAGATACCAGTCGGGCAGATAGAGTCAGCAACCACTGCAATGTCTTAAACAGGAAAATCCTGTCTCCCCAGCTAAACCAAGAGGGGAGGTTTCAGATTCAGATTTATTTCAAAGCATTTGCTGTTTACATGATGAAAGACCCTAAGGCTAATTTGAAGCACTTTCATAAGTTTAATAATGTCAGTTAAAAATAAAACTGTGTTCTCAAAAGTGCTATTAGTTTGTGTCTGGTTTTATTCTGGCTACTGAGGACAGCAAAACATAGTCTATCTGATGATGAACACTCTGTTGTAGAGTGTATAAAGCCTATGCTTGTTGTCATGTCCTGTGTCAAACATCTAGGTATTTATACAGATTGAGTATATTTACAAAGCTATTCCACATCTACATAAATACGCTATCCCATAAGCAATCAAATGCTTAGGCCTATTATAGTGGGTGAGACTACTGAAATTGCGTGAGCAAACTATTGCTTCATTTCTGTTCGCTCAATCCGTTTCTTAATGTTGCATATGCATTTCAAACCCACCTTCACCTTCATAACTATTGCACTGACTTCCTCTCGAGTCAGTCAAGATCGTATTATTTCTGTACATTTCTGTAAATCGGGAACTGGCTTTTAAATCTATTCTTTTAGATGTATTCAATAAAAGCAATTTGTTGGAGGTTTTAACAATTATGTGTTAAAATAGATATGAAATTTGATATAGATAGAAATTAGACATTTAAAAATCTTTTTTTTTTTTTACAAATCGAGCTTTAACGCTTACCTTTTAGCGCGCTTGGGGAGGTGTGGGGTGAAAGTATTCCTCTTTGCGTCTTGTCCCGCTTTCTCTTGCTGTCACTACTCCGACAAACCAAAACGTCTTGTTTTATTCCCAAATTGAGTTTCTGGGAACTCCGAGGGCCAGACTTCTGAGGCTGCACGGAAAAATAAAGGTGCATGTTCGACAATTCGGGCGTCAACACAAAAGTTCTTCATAAACACACCTAATGTGGCAAGTTTACATAAATTAACTGGAAGCTTTCTGTATTTAAATGACCCGTAAGTACAAGAGAGATCCCTAGTCTAAGTCAGGCACACACAATACAGCTCATCAATCTGTGATTCTTTTCATTATCCCTCCCTGCGCGGGGAGTTCCGAAGAAAAATGCGAAATATGACAAAGATCTGAAAACTTCAGACGAGCAGCGTGAAAACTTCAGCCTAACGCACTGGGACAAAGAGAGCGGCGAATGCACAAACACTTACCTTATTTCAGTTATAGGTTAATCTCTACCAAGTGCTCACCCAGAGGAACGTTTAATTTTTAAACTTATAAATCTGGCGCGATTTTTCTGTCGGTAATATTTCTCCTGGTTTGACAGTAAAGGTGGAATGCAAAGTATGACTTTGGTATGAAATCAACGCACTTCACTGAAAACGAAGGGAAAAAAAACTTTCAAGGAGGAGCCATTGCTGAGCGTCAATCAACAAAGTTGGGGGCAGAGACTTCTCCAAAATCCCCACCCCCACACAATTTGGAATGCTGCACGTACAGTATACTACAGTAAAGTGCAATGAAGTGTCTTGAGAAAATATTTCGTTAGTGGTCAAGCATAGGCTATCAGTTGCCTTAAAAATACATTTAAAAATGAATGTATGTTTGTATAACATGATGGTGATATGAAAAAAAATATTCTACAAATTCCTGTCATCGTGTTGAGTTTATAACAAGGTTGGGTTAATGTTAAACACTTTTAGCAGGCTACATTATTTTCACATCAACATATTTTTTGTCTTAATTATAGACCAACGTGTAAATCTTTTCATTGTCATATGGGCTAGCTTTCCCCATAACATCACGTAACCGTAAACAATCGTGTTCACCCAAATTCGAGTGCTTAAATAAAGGTCATAATTAGACTAGACAATTCAAAAAGTGAATGCTAGGCATTAAGTTGTCTCGGATTCCTACGTCTAAAAGAGTTCATTGTTGTGGAATTCTTGACGAATTCCTCCACATTCCATGGCAATGAGTGCGAACAGTGAAACCATCTCCCCACCACTCCGTCTCAAGGGAGCGGAGGAGCCCAACGCTCTGATGTAATACCTTGGAAAAGAGCCTAAATTATAATAATCATTCTCGTCGAGCGCTGCTTTCACAAGCACCCTGTTCCCCCATGTCCTTCTGTATCCTTGAGCACTTCAAGAATGCCAACAGCTCCGTCTGGGGGTCAGGCAGAGCGATAACAGTAGGCTAGGCTGCAATACGCTCATTTTTTAAAGGTTTGGGCTGACAAGAGGTCGGGAATAGATTGTGAAATATTTTACCCCGCTCAGAATGCAACTCCGTGGACTGAAGAATATCTGCTCATAACACAAACCTGCAGTCATTTTCTCGTGGCAGCCTGCGAGTTGGGACAACTACCGCAGCAGGTTGAGGCGGCCCACTCCGAGGCTCCCTGCGCTTGAGGGCAAGAGACTGGACTGGTTTTTCATCTTCAGCTCTTCCCCGAGCCGAGCCCGCCAAACGTAGACGACATGGGCAGAATCGCTTGTCTGCTTAATTATGTTTAAGAAATTGCCCTGATATAGGCTTGCGTAGAAAAATCACACATACCTGTTCGTTTTTTTTGTTTGTTTTTTTATTTATTTATTTTTTTTTGAGGTATCTTAGTTTCTACGGATTATTGTGTCAGTTCAAGTGAAGACGTCTTGTGCAACATCGGCACGTTATGTAAGCACAGGCCTACTTTGCATACTGCATTGTGAGTACTACAAACTGGTCCAGGCCTACACAATAGCACCAATATATTGCTTCTTTATTTTGCCATTTTTTTTATTGCATTTTGAAATGCTGCTGTACTACAGACCTTTCTTACTATTTCTTACCGCATGCAGTGTGACAATTCTGACCTTAGGAATATGGACATACTGTTCAACCTGATATCAAAGGACAATCTTCAGTTATAGCAAACACATATCTGCATCTTACAAAGTCATGTCAAAAGAATCAACAAATTAACATATGCACATATACAAAAGGCAAGTGACAGAACCAAATAAAATAACCAGTGCAACACTACTCTATACTCAGACCGGAGTCAGCTGTTTCCTGGGTGACAACTGTGGCTAGAGTGAGGAGACATTTGCCTCCAGTTGTGTTCACACACACAAACAAACAAACAAACAGCGCCTTCAATTATATGGCAGTAGGCCTAAAACCAGGAGAACAACCAGGGATACAGGTAATCTATTCAGGAATCAACTAATAATTACTCTAAATGCACAGATTGCACACACACACACAGACACTGGCACTCACACATATACGTCTCTCTCTTAGAGGAACACACCTTCTGATCAATGGGATAGATTTTCAAACACAAGCATAAAAATAGAACAAAATAGGGTCTCAATGTGAAAATAAAGACTCAGAGTGATCGCACATTAATGAACCATAAAACATCTCATGATGCATTTGCAGTGTCACAAATGGTTGGCTGAAAGAGATTTGTCAAAATTACTGCAACCACATTAGATTCAACAGGCTTAAGAGATTCATGTATTCATGTAATCTGCAATCTCCACCTGACATCAGCATAGTATAGGCAACACATTCCAACATTTACATGATTCTGTGCCATTGCAATTTTATCATCAACCCCAGGCTCTGGAAGAGTATATTTACTGTTGAGTAAAGAACCAGCATTACAGTAACTCCTGCATGTCGGAGAAAAGATGAGCATATCCACTGCTGTCCACTAGAGGTCCTCAGTGACTCTTCTCTTGTGTCTCATGTGGCAAGGGGTCCTTCTATTGCTTTGTGAGGTCATAGTTAGTGTTAGATATTTGCGTGTACAGGACTGGAGGCTGGGTACAGCAGCACACTGGTTCACTCACAGCCTATTTTACCATCAAAGCTGGAGAGGGCGATGGCAAAGGCCTGTACTGCACACATGGGGTAATTATAGTCCAATGTGAAGGCATCATCTGCCACCCGCCCAAACTGCATCACAATGTAGTCCACTGGCAAAAGAACAAATCATTCATCAGTCATGATCAACTCTGTACTGTTCAAGAGTAATGAATTAATTACAGTCAGTAAAAATTACCATGGAGGAGGCTTTAAACTCTTAAAATGACCGCATAAATAATACTTAATTACTGTAAGCAATAAGCCCAGAGGCTGCAGGAACCAATGATTTTACAACAAACTAAAATGCAAACTGGAGTGGAGTGGAGTGGAGTGCTAATCATTGTAAATGATCGGAATTAATTTATATTTGATTTGTACACGCTCAAGCATTGAGCTATATTCAGTACAGTATGCATGTGTGTGTGAAGTCGTACTTACAGTCTTTACTGTGGACGATCTGGAAGTTCTTAATAGAGGCCTGAGTCACACGTCCATTGAAGTTGAGAACATGAGAAGCCGTCTCCTCATTCCATACAGGTGTCTTGTTGTGGAGCTCAATCATGTTGTCCATGTTTCGGTTCTGGTGTCGGATCAGTAGGCCATCGTTGTCCTGCAGGAGAGGGAAATAGATGTTTTGAAATCCATATTCAGGTCTTACTGCAAGCAGCACCGATTGGATAATTTGTATCATTATCAGCTGAAATATACCAAACTTTTCTTTTTTATCTTCTTGCCAGTGAGCACAGCATAACAAAGGAAGTCATTAGATAAACACGTGGCCATCCAAATAAACCAATACAAGAGTCAGAGAACAAAGAAGTAGTGGATAGAAGAACAAAGAAGTAGTGGATAGAAGAACAAAGTAGTGGGTAGAAGAAGAGTCAAATAAGATTTGGGGGAAGAATAAGTGAGGATCTGAGTGTGAGTGTGTGTGTGTGTGTGTGTGTGTGTGTGTGTGTGTGTGTGTGTGTGTGTGTGTGTGTTTGTGTGTATGTCTTAGCCTACATGGCGGGGTCTGACAGGCATGCGTTCTCCATCTTTGTCCATTCCAGGGATGAGAATAGTCATCCGTCTGGGTCCTTTCATCCCCAGCACATTAGTCTCCTAAGGGCCCACAAAGTTAATGACTTCAATAATTGGGTCTGCTTTTGGTGCACTGTCATTTTGTAACTGACATAAAATCTGCTCCATAAGACTAGAGTAAGCATGTCACTCGCTTGTTACTGCAGGGGTCATATGTTGTCATAAATAGTTACAATAATGTTATATAAGACCTAGTAATAACAATCTGTGTTATGTATTGTAACAATATGTTGTCATCACAACCCTTTGTAAAAGTAACATTCTATAACGGCTTATCAGAGTAACTCATGACAATGACATTCTACATACTAAAATCTGTAGAAGAACAGCTAAACAGTCACACACACACAAATGAAAATGTAGATGATGTAGACTCAATCCCTTAGGCACAGCCAATGAAATGCAATTTCTACTTCATGGCATGGAAGACGTTCACTCACATAAATAATGGCAGCCAGCTCTTGTCTGGCATTGGACATGTCCGGTAGTGCTCGGTCTGGATGCAAGGCATTGTCAAACACTGTGTATTTGGTTCCCATGGTGTTGGATCTGAGGATGAGCAAGAACCAGAGATCAGACAAAAAGCCTTATTTACATTTATGCATTTAGCAGATGCCTTCATCCAAAGTGACTTAACATTAACATTAACATTCAAGCTACATTCCAGTAAAAACCTTAATAAAAAAGAGTACTGCTGATATATGAGTGTCTTTTGACAAAGCCTAAAAATGGGACATAATGCTTTAAAAAATCTATGACATTGGGTGGAGATGAATTCATAAACAATAACAGTTTTATGAAGTGCATGTTAATGAGGATATAGAAATCCTGGGATGTGGCTGATGAACAGATGGCTATTTGTAAAGGTGTGCTAACATATGCAAGTCAAGATGAAACCCAAGAGACAAGCTCAGTGTTCCTAGTGTGACAGAAATAGAATGGCTTAGGCCTAGCCTAGATCATTTTCTAACTCAATCTCTGTTGAAGCTGTTGCCCAAATATGTGGTTTCTAACCGTAGCTTGCCAACAAAGTTCTCCCCTCCTCGGGAGAGGTCGGTGGGGTCGATGGAGATCAGGTAGTTTGATGTTGTGCTCTTCTTCCTTTTTCTTCCCGCTAGTAGAAAGACTGGCTGCAAAACACAAATACACCCTGTGTTAGCTTGGCATAGCTCCTGTTAAAGACTGCGGTATGATGCAAACCCTGCTGTGGGGACAGATCGTGAAGACTGGTATATGAGTGTACTGTGGTTTCAAAGCATGGGACTACAGTTTGGTCTCAGAGTCAGTAAGCCAGTATGGTAGTATGGTGTCTGTATGGCTGCAATGGTGAAAGATCCCATTATAAGACTGATTATGGTGGTGGACATTATGGTGTGGGTTCAGAGCAAACTTTCACGTTGACTAGCAAAAAAGGCTCGGAGTCTATATGGGTTTTGAGTAGTATGCTTGAAGTCTGTATGTCCTTTTGGGCTTAGGCTAGGCCTAGGGGTTGTTCACTGCGGTAACCTGGGCCAGGTGTGGTTGGTTGAGCTGACCTTCTTCTCGTTGTCCAGGTGCATGTAGTAGGTGGGATAGAAGCCACGGTCCATGCCTCGTTTGTCACGGGTTACACGGCACTTCACCGTTACACCTTGCTGGGCTGGTTGCAATACAAACTCCTCCAGGTTGTCAAACTCAATGATGGGGGAAGGAGCTCTTTCCTCCTGAACAAGAGCAAGAGAGTGTGCTCATTAGCCTTTATGGAAACAAATACTTACTTTCTTCCAGTTTTTAAGTGCAGCACTATCCAGATTAGGACTGTTGTCTACAATATTGCTACTTGTGTACCTTTCAATTGGCCAAACTTTGATCTATAAGATCTAGATGTAATGTAAATGTGTAACAATGTAATATATAAATGCTGATTTAATCATGTAAATGTCAAAACAGTAAGACAGATCCTAATCAGGGGTGCATTTCCTAAAATCATAATTACTAACAAGTTAGCAATGGGCAATTAACAATTACATGGCAACCAGCAATGATGGTTTTGGGTAACATGCCCTAGTGTAGCTTAGCAGATGGGATGGGGACGGGGGGCACTAGATGTACTAGATGGGGACTACCGTACTAGATGGGGGACTACTACGCTAAATGGGGGACTACTGTACTAGATGGGGACTACTGTACTAGATAGGTACTACTGTACTAGATGGGGGACTACTACACTAAATGGGGGACTACTGTACTAGATGGGGACTACTCTGCTACATGGGGACTACTGTACTAGATAGGGATTACTGTACTAGATAGGGACTACTGTGCTTGATAGGGACTACTGTACTTGATGGGCACTACTACAGTAAATGGGGACTACTGTGCTAGATGGGGACTCTACTGTATGTGACTTCTTGCCTTCTTTCCTTTCTTCCCTTTGCCTTTCTTCTTCTTCTTGTCCGAGTCTGACTCCTCGTCACTCTCCTCTGCTTTGGCTGTAACACAGCAGCATACAGACATATTGATCTGAATAACGTCTCGAGAGACACGTCAGCAGCTAATGGCAATGAGGACTGAGAGATAAACACACCTTTCTTCTTGCTTTTCTTATCCTTGTCCTTGTCCTTGTCTTTGTCCTTGTCCTTGTCTCCTCCTGTCTGGAACATGGACGCTGGGTTGGAGTTGGAGCTGGACTTCTTTTTCGTCTTACTAGACTTGGTCTCTGGTTCGCTCTCATCACTGCTCTCTGATTTGGCAGCTAGTGTCACAAGCACCAGTGTAACCTGTTACCTTCACACACAACTCGGCATGGCTCAGATGAACCGACATGAACTCACCACCATACAAGCAAGTTTGCATGATGTCCTGTAGAGGCCATGCTGCCTGCCTGCTTTAGACTGACTTAAGAGGAGCGTTATCAGTGTAACCTGCGTAATTTTATCACAGCACTCACCTTTCTTCTTGCTCTTGCTGTCTGGCTTGTCTCCGTTTATCTGAAACATGGAGGCCGGCTCCTTCTTTTTGCTTTTGGATTTCCCTTTGTCTGAATCTTTGTCCTCTGAAACAGGTAGCCATTAACAGGTTATGATGCATTTGATTGGTTATCATGGCATATGTTCATATGCAGTGAAAGGCATGCATATTACAAATAAACACTTCAGATTAGAGATGTTTGAGATGTTGCTAATCATGAAGAGTAAACTTTCAGAATGAATGTCTGAATCTTTGTTCACTGGCATTTGCTCTCATTATTCAACTACTGATAATTACAGTTTGCAAATATAGCAATGGAAACAGGAGTAAAAGACACAGTAAAGTATTATACAACTAAAGTAGCAAGGGGAATGGATCTATACATGCATTTAAATGTGCAATCTTGCAGTCTTGTTTATAGGTAAATGATGGTCTTTGCCATGTTAAATAGTCTTGAATAATGGCCGTGGCTATTTGTAATTAAAGTGGAGCAGGAACTATTTTGAGCCTTATGGATGTCTGTTTTGGTACTCTGGAAGTGATTACTGCTCATTGCATGGGTTATTTTTACTAAGCGATGTGCTGAAGCCATGACTGTTTGCCATTCTTTGCACCACTCTATTCATTACACAATAAAATCAGTGGCCTAATCTTATTACGTTAGTGAGTGCAGTCTGACCCAGAAAGCCAGCCAGTCTATGCACAGGAGAGGAGAGAAAGGAGAGGAAAGGTAAGGAGAGGGCAGGGAGAGAGGATGAAGAGAAACAGAGAGAGAGAGAAGGGAAAGATGGTATGGGGGAGGGGAGAGGGAAGGAGAGCTGGAAAGGATGGCACTCTCCTGACAGCACTTTCACACACTCCCAGACAGAGCCAAGAGATGACAGGCATTGACTCTGCGCCAGACAGCAGACAGACAGATCAACAGCAGCTGTCAATGAAGACTTGGCCTAGGTTATGCCAGGTCCTTGGCTGAATGGTGACATGTTTGATCTGTCAGAATTGGGGAATCATTGTAAGTGCCCAGTTAGCCACTATGGTATACAAAATTGCATTGTCACCACAAAAGTTGCATGTTAGTTAGCAGTTTTGGGAAGCACACCCCAGCAAAGGGTGACTTTATGGTACTAACCTCAAATACAAATTTTGTGAAATGATGTTCCAATTACAAGTCCTATTATTTAAAAATTATATATTGCATGTATCAATTCATCAGTTATGGAAATCTGATGGACATTCAAGGTAGAGCCATTATGAAAAAGTATCCTGGGGGTCTGGGGGGGCCTGATTCCAGCCGATGAACATCATCAAATGAGTTTGAACAGACTTTATACCTGTCTGTCAACTTTGGACACTGAAAATAGTGGGATTAAGACCCAAAATATGGGAAAATTAGATCAGCTTCCCATTGCCAGTCCTACATTAACAGCTAGAAATCGGACAACATAGAATGCTTTGTTTATTTATTTTTTTAATGGAGTATGAGCCCACTCACAACGCTTACAACACCTGAATGCTGAACTTCAGGTTGTGAGCTTTGTTTTAACAAATAAGACACTTCATTACACCACTGACTGACAAGCTAGCATAAATGTACCTTCCATTCTGGTCTTTTTTGAAAATGTAAAAAATAAATGATATTTTAAATGATACTTTAACATGAAGACAGTGTAAAAAATTCTTAAATAAGGGAGAATCCCTTAGGGTTGACAGGTGACAGGTGTGTATGTTACTTTAAAATATTCAGAACTGAACCAAAGTCCCTATCGCTCACCTTTTGATTTAGACTTCTTGTCCTTATCCTTGGGGTCCTTTTCACTGTCCTTTGAAGTCTTTTTCTTAGTCTTCTTTTTTGGCGTGTCTTCCTCCTCCTCATCACTGTCATTATCATCATCATCTGACACACCTGTTTTGCCAAGACCAGCAGTCAGGATGTATACAATTCATATGGCCTATAAGTAACATCATATAACTATGTAACTACCACTATATATCAGTATATAACAACAACATGTTGCTGTTATATAGCTACCAGGCTGCTTCTCAATATCTGGGCTTTGGCAAAATATCATGGGTGATAATTACTGAGTAATTATTAGGACAGTTGCATTTATCACAAAGAGGTGAGATCCTGATTCATCGTGTCAAGAGTCACCTAAAGGGAGGGACATTACAGAGTCTTACTTTGTTTCTTCTTTGGTGCACTCTTTGGTTTCTTCTTTGGTTCGGCCTTTTCTTTGCTCTCCTCTTTGTCCTTCCCCTTGTCTTTCTCAGCCTTCTTCTTCTTCACCTTCTCTCCATCTTTTCACAGACCAACAAGGCAAAGACCAACAAGGCAAAGAGCAGAATTATCATGAAAGCAGAAAAAGAAGACAAATAATTCTAGGATCTGATTGTATATGTTTATGTGTTATATGCTATGATCTGCTTTATTATGTTTATGTGTTTATGTGTTATATGCTAGGACCTGATTGTATATATGTATGTGTTATATACTATGATCTGATTTGATATGTTTATGTGTAATATGCTTTGATCTGATTTTACATGTTTATGTGTTGTATGCTATGATCTGAGTTAATATGTTTATGTATTATATGCTATGATCTGATTTTACATGTTTACATGTTGTGATCTGATTTTATATGTTATTTTATTATATCCAGACAGCCTTTCAGGCCAGTCAGAACTGACCCTCACTTGGAGAACATGCTTTCTAAGCTAAAAAGGCCAGAAAAGGCAAATAAACATGCATGTGTCTTGCTGTCTAAAAGTCTTACGTAGTGGCCGTTCACACCAAGACAGATAACTGTAACTATAAAGACAAATAAACATCACTCTAATTTATATGAATGACATTGTCCACACCACAAACTATAACCACAACTACATGTGCAATGATATTATTGGGATTGTATCATGATTTTTAGAATGATACAAGGTTGACAACCAATCAGAAACCATAGAATTTTACACATTAATTCATTCACATGAGGACAGACTTATGTTATCGTTGTTCAGTGTGGATGGAAATATTGCTATAGTTACAGATTATTATAGTTATTGTTCCAGGTGTGAATGCCCTTTACAAAGAGGCTTCCCCAAGTCGGGAAGCGGTAAGCTAGCATCAAGCACTGTATGCCCCAACAATGTCCAACCTGTCTAATGTCCAACCTGTTCTCCACATTTATTGACACGACATGACTTCATGTTTCAGTAATGCACCCATGTGTAGCCATATAGCCCTACAGCCTTACTCTGGATGGCTGGACTCTCTGCTGTCAGTTCTCCATTCTTCTTGCTCTTTGTCTTCTTTGGTTTGGCCTCAGTCCCATTGGACTCAGTAGGCACAGACTCAGACTTCTTCTTCTTCGGCTTCTGTACGCATGGTGCTTCACAGAAATGAATGATAAGACACAGCTGTCAGAGATACAGCAAGTAGAGTACAAGTAGACCTACACCACAAAACTAAGGAGACGCTTTAGAGAAATGAGACTCACCACATGAAATCCAAATGGAAAGCAAGAAGCATACAGTAAACAGGTGAGCAAAAAGAACTCATTAGCATTATCAAGCAGCACTAGTCATATAATGCAACACCTGTGTCAGCTGGGTAACATAACCATGCCAGTCAAAAAGATGGGCATGGACACAACTTACCACAGACATGGTACCATGCACCATTAATGCTGACAAATGTTTGACATATCACATCTAATATGGAAAAACAGACATTCAACAGACAAACTGACATCTTCCAGACACACAAAGACCCAAAAGGATCACACTAAAGATACCACTCTCATTATTAGTTAAAAAGAAAATGCTGAATATTGTCTCATTTGAAAAAAAACAATTTTAGCAATTTTAAACAAAAGACATGAAGTTGACAGCTTCCAGAGAGAGAAACAAGCAAAATAATCCCTTTCTATCAATGTTTCACTGCCTTGATTTCTTCTGTACATCGATGGACTATTTGGTGGAACATATTCCACCTTGTGTCATGAAAACCTTAGTTGCACTCCTCAATAGCAGCTCTTCAACAGCTTACAGCAGTGAGAGGACTCTGTCATGAGCATGACTCTTATATAACCTGCCTATTACTCAAGTGTCTATAGTATAGATAAAGAAGCCTTTTGGCATGTTGATGTCCATCCAGTAGCCTTAACTGACACCTTTCACAAACCCAGACAAGCTCCAAAGCAGCTGTTTCTGAAAGGCATTTTTGTTTAGGGAAATCACAGCCAGCTACATGAGCTACTTGGTCATACACTGATTTGCTTTTTCCTTCACATCTCGTTAATGTCTCATCAACTTAATAATTAGTATACCGCATAGGAAAGATACAAGGTTTCTTTGAGTGTTGATTTCATGTGTCATCTCTGTACACCCTGCATGTTACACAGTCTGAGCACATTGAAAAACAGGCATCAGGAAGCAGCAAAGCTGAGTCTATTGTGTGGAGTTGCTGCTGAGGCCACAGTGGTCATGGAGAACAAGGTGAACTTTACACTGTGTCATATATTTTTTCATTTTTGTTTTGTATCACTATCTGATAATTGTAGCCTAAATGTGGTGTGTAACTTTGTTGCTTTGTTGGTAATACTAATTCTAGGATAGCATAAAAACAATGTGCTGATACAAGGACTCAAAAAGTGTCTTTCTTGGACTGATCCTTGGACTGTTTCTGAATCAATCTAGACGTGTTTGCATTTGTTTTGATTTTGATTCTTATGCTAGTTGACTGTTTGCCTTAATCAATTCCGCTGGTTTCTGAATTGTCCTGTTTTAAGAGCCCACTGTGGGTGTACAATCTGTGTAGAGTCTCTGTAAATATCTGAATCAGTCAACATTTGCTTGTTTTTAATGTTTTTACTTTTCATGTTTGGAGGTATGTGATTGATTTGAGGGTAGACGGGATGCTAAATAATCTCATAGCAAAACAAGAGACAAGTGAAACTCATTATGTCTTAAACTCAACAAAATTGTGTTTTACAAATAGGCTATGGTCAAGGTCTGATTTACATTACAACATTATAAGTTTAATGTGACACACAAATCCCATGGTACTGTTGCTCTCTACTTGTCTGTGGATTCTGAATGACTCTGTTCAGGAACAGCATGTCTAAAACTCAATATACCAGTGTGTTCCATCATGTTTCCCATGAGGCTTTTAAAGTACTTGTGCTCAGCTACAGTTTAAAGTACTGTGCTCAGACTTTCCAAGAAACCTTTGTAGCCACTTTGTAAGCTAAATTCTCATTGTCATAGTTCAGTAGTCTGTCAACAGCCTCTGACGCAGGGTACTGGATCAATGAAGCCGACCCGACACCTTGGCTACTCAAGCAGTGGTTCTCACAGGACGTGACAGCCATCATCCAATTAGGTGGCCATGTTTGCAGAGCTCTTAATAGCCTTGGCTGGGGACTGGGCTGTGCCAGAGACTGTGACCCAGAGGCCTGATACTGAGCTCACTGCCCAGTCCCCAACTCCTCTGCTACTAGCTTTTGTGAGAAGCTGCAGATCATCAATACATGACTGCATAATGATGGGGGTCAGTGTAACTCTCTGGGCCAAGGCAATCTATAGGCCTGCCTATATGTCATGGCCAATAAGTCATACTTTGGGGAGACATATCCTTTGAAGTAAAGTTTAAAAAAATGAATGCCACTGATACCAACAGTTTGTCTTCTTTTGGGAGATATTGATCCCTATGCAGTGGTGAGGGCTGAGGAAGGGGTGCTGAATGGAATCCAGTCTCTTAACATTTGAAATTGTCCTTACTGTGAGAAGCACTGCTTTGAAATGCAACAGGACATATTTGACTGACATGATACAAACATACTAACCATGCCGCATATAGTGTTCATTGTGATACTTTGCTGAGTAAATTGATGACTTTATTAATTTATATTATATTTATATCATTACAATTGCTGGTCTAATGTACTAATGTACTAATTTCTGGTCTAATATACTCGCACCACTAGGAGGCGCCATTGCAACCCATGATTTACATAAGCTGTTACAGTAATGCATGTCTACCAAACCATTCACAATTCTCATATCCATTAATCAGTAGTCAGCTATGTTTGAGTCTAAAAACAATATCAACAACCACCATCCACCATCAACAACCACCATCAACAGTTGGGAAAGTATTGAGGACCAACTAAGAATACAGCTTAAGGAAGTGTAAATTATTCATGAACAAAAAAGGCATGTATCACAGTCCTTTGACTGGAGACAACCTGTTCTGTTATCATCATATTAAAATAATACAAACAAAAAATAACTTTACATAACTTAATTACTAAAGCATAAAATATGTGTCTAAATAGCCTATACTTTTTTACTTCATCTAAGCTGATAAAATGTCAAACTCAGAGCCTGAGCCGCAGCCATAGTTACCTTATCCCAACCCCATGACCCAGATACCACAGAGACTTTACCTTTTCTGTAGACATTGTCAAGCCTTGTCAACTGGAGCAAAACTGTGATTTATTGTCCAATCCACCCCAAAAATCAGTCACATGGAAAACAGATGGAGCACCGTATAGCACCAGGACGAGCTAGCCTGAACAGGACTAATGAGAAAGTATAGAAGCTTCACTCAATGAATCGCTATCAGCAGAAAGTTGCTAATAGGATTATCACGTAAAGCCATCTGTTGGGCGGGCATGTCAGAAGGAGGAACCAAGACGGGGGTAGGATAAGGGTGAAGAGACACCTTGCCACTGCCTGCACAGAGTGCTGTCTCAGGGTTAGACACCCCTCCTGCAAGGACCAATGCCCACATCAACATAACTGACTCACACTGGATGAAAGAGACTATGGTCATTGCCTACCTGAGTAACACTAGCTAATAAACAAAAATAAATGAATTACACTGATGATGCAAACAACACTGACAATGCAGCTGATGCACTAAAGTTGCCTTTTAAAAAACAAACTTTCCAACAGTACTCTGAGAAATCAACCCATAAAACCAAAGAGCAATAAGGCCCCCATCCCCCTTACATGAATAAATTGACCCTTAATATGACCAAAGTTGTGTGACACTGATACTGCTGTCACTTACCTGTTGCTCTTTCTTCTGGGTGTGAGTGCCATCTTCTCTGAAAAGATCAAAAATGTGAATAGCGAGTTATACATCAGTGATTTCTTTAGTACATGAGGGGACAGCGTGGCCTACTGGTTAGAGCTTCCTTTATGAACGAGGGGACAGCGTGGCCTACTGGTTAGAGCTTCGGGTTTGGATTTGAAGGGTTGCCAGTTAAATTCCTGACCATTGGACTATGGCTTAAGTGCCCTAAAGTAAGGCACCTAACCCCTCACTGCTCTCCAGGCACTGCTGGGTTAGTGTGTGCTTCACCTCACTGTGTGCTGTATGTTTCACTAATTCACGACAAATGCAGAGACCAGATTCCTTCTGTGTGTAAATACACTTGGCCATAAGGCCAGTAATAATAGATCATATAGACTTAAACATTTTGTACCAGTTTCATCATTGAAAAAAACTATGTCTAAAATGTTCAATCAAAAATCAATGTAGCTTTGTCTTGATTCCTTATGGACTGTTTTAAATATGAAGATATTAGAAGGGGACATGATGACAGTAGTTTGGGACTCTGTGTACTGGTTTAATAGCCTTAGGACATAGTGGTCCACTGAGGTAGGCTACATCACTGACTATTAGCTTAATGGCTGTCATGTGACCAAGATTAAGACCCTTGTTGACTTGTGTCTGCATGATTGTGCCAGGAAATGTTTATTTCCCAGGCCTCCATACTGGCTTATTTTCTGGGTTCTATGAACCCAGTATTCATAAAGCATTAAAAACACATTCATAAAGGGTTATAATGCATAAAGCCTTATAACTAATGACATTAGTGTTCATAAATATCTATACATTCTAATGACGGTAGTCATATGGCATTATAATGTTTTCATATAAGCCTTTACAACTTCGGGTGTCAGAAAGCATTATAAACCTTCAATTTTCCAAGTAAAATTTTTAATTCAATTGTTAACTGTCCTTTTCTATGTCTAATCTAATTCCTCATAGTAAATAATGAAGAGTTCCAAGTGCTCAGTGCATACTCTAAGGAAGGTAAGATGAACACGTAATTACTCATGAAATCAATAAGGCAATAAGTGAAGTGGCATATTTCCCTAGTATCAAAAGGCCAAAGAAGCTTATAAGGCTTTGTGACACTTCAAGTTGTAAAGGCCAATATGATAACATTATAATGCCATATGAGGACAGTCATTAGAATATATAAACATATAATGAATACAAATTTCATTAGTTATAAAGCCTTATGAATGCATTATAACCATTTATAAATTAATTTAAAATGCTTTACAGAAAGTGTTACCCACATTTCTCTGTCAGCTTTGGGCAGAACATGCTACACTCTGTCTCTGTGGTTCTGCTTTATCATTTCTGCGCCCTGTAGTCTGTTCCTGGAGGAGCTAAAGTGTGTCACCAAGGTGTTACAAAGCCAGGCGAGCCCTTCAACATCACCCAGCATTGAGCTGTTGCACCTAATCACCATTGCTAACAATACAACTTTCCCCACCTCCGATGGGTTTAACGCCCGCCTCGGCACTGTGGAAAGCAGGCCACGTATTTATAGCTGACGCTAAAAGTGTGAGTGCATGGCAACAGCACCGCCTGCCCAAGGGTCTGGATTATTTACATGACTTTAGTCTCTGGTACTCACAAAAGGCACTTATATATAAATATATATATAAACGCAGAGACCAAATTTCCCTCACATGATCAAAACAGTAAATATATATATAATTTGGTCTCTGCGTTTATCCCATCCATGAAGTAGTGACACACACACACACACACATACACACACCCGCATACACACACACACACACACACACACACACACACACAAACAGTGCACAGTGAACATACAGTGAGTGAACACACACGTTATCCATTTCCCCAACCCACATTTTTCCTATGGGCCACCCTTCGGTTTCAAGCCCCACGCAGGCCCTAACCAGTTGTTTGCTGTATAAAGAGATGGCTTTGCAGCAAATTGTCATAGGATTCTATTCAATAGATGATTACATTTTGGTGGTGATCCGGAACACTGTCTAGAATTTGTATTGTGTCTGTGACCCCATATTGCCTTGGTATAGGTCTGCTTTCTCCAAGTGCTTTTCTAGTTTTGGTATGTATTTTATTATGTGTTTGTTACTTACATACATTAACATTGACTGAACCTATGCATACACTTACATCCACATACAAGGACTACAATGGAAACAGGTTCCTTGAGCTTTTTTGTGTCATCCTTTTAACATAATGTGCAAAGCTGCATTATCACTATTTATTTATGTATTGTTTTTATTCATTCATTCATTCATTTATTCATTCATTCATTCATTCATTCTTTGTACTGTGCTAATAAAGAACATCAATCAATCAATCATGCCCAAAACTGGGCTATGGCCTCTACAGTAACCTATGTCAGGGATGAGCAAATTAAATTGGTGCAGTCGGAGGTGATGCTCACCTGTCCCCTGTCCAGACTTCTGTGAGGATGTCCTTTTGCAGAGGCATTTGTAAAACTGTGGACAACAAGCCAGGTACTCTAACAGAAGAGGAGACGGAAGGAGAATTGGGTAACACTTAACACTTACTTGACTGGGTAATAGTTAAAGTCCAACAAAGCATTATAAACATATTCAAAAAGGGTTATAAACTATGCATAATTCCTTATTATGACTGACATAAGTAGGTATGCCCATTCAAAAATAGTTAGAACTGCAGTCATAAAGTGTTATCTTGTAACACAATCATAAACCCACCAAGGGCTATTACTTTGTACCACTTTACACTGTCATGGTAACTATAGTTCTATCAACTTATGACAACCATTATAAGAGATTATGACTACTTTATAAGCCTTTATGAGTGTGTTTATAATGCTTTATAAATACAGATTTTAACAGCTACAAGAAATGTCAGGATATCAAGGAATAACTACATTTTCTGAATCAAATTATATTAAAAGACATTAAAAGACAAAAGACAAAGTAATCATAAAAGTACAAATGAGTTCTACTAAAAAGGCTATAAACATATTTTCATGCCACTGCTCATGGGACAGACTCATGGAAACAATGCTTCAGCAGAGGCATGGTTCAGTTGTAGTTAAAAAAAAGCTGTTTGCAGAAATGCAAAAATTACAGCAGGCAACACATGCAAAAATACAGGGACACACACGTGTGCACACACACACACATTCATCAGTATGCACATAAATACACACACACACACACACACACACGCCCTGTGGAATGGTTGGCGGTCTGGCATATATTTTCCTCCCCCAACAGTAACTTCCTCTGTGCTGTGCGGCTATCATGCCCCTACCTGTTGATCCTTATTGGTCCCTGAGAAATATCTGGACTCTATCCCATGCCACTGTCTCCCACCAGTAACTCACTAATGGGCACGATTACAGTAACACTAGACAGACTCAGCAGCCTAGAGCGGTGTTCTGTATGAGCACGCTACGCACTCATGGTCGTCACCATGGGAGAGATTAGAGACAGTCTCCACTCCCAGTATGGGTAAGC